>DF360700.1:25107-55412 GCA_000787875.1 Solanum virginianum | reverse complement strand
GTTCGGAACTAAAGTGATATTTTAGTAACTTTGGGAGACTCAAGTAGAATTTTTAAAACTTGGGACGATATAATTCATATGTTTTTAACTATATCCTTATATGTCCTTAATTGGCTCATGTGGGAAAAGTTTGGAGACCAAAGTGTATATTTCTAAACTTGGAGTCTTGAAGATTTATTGTTATGACCCACTTTAAATGGTGTTAGCCTCCTATTGGACCATGTGTTTTGAAGTGAGGATATATTTATATATATATGTGGCCTCTTCTTCATCCAAAGAAGAAAAACACTCCTACACTTAGAACATTTCCAAGAAACAAATACTCCTACTGAAGAGGGTCTCGGGTTGCTACAGTTGCAACCCCAAGAATTTCATTTTTCGATCTTTAAATTATTTTGATGCTATAAGCTTTGTATATTGAGTCCCCTAAGTCGCGTGGAGGTGTTGATTGGTCAAGAAAATTCTTGGTTTTATGACTACAACAATTTGGGTCTATTAAGGGGTTTAAAAGGTATGTGAATTTCTAGCTTGGTTTTTGTAAATTAAAGGTTGTAGGTGTGCCGATACATGTTACATGTTATGTCGTAGCGTTAGAAGTATACGTTGACGTTTAGTTGATGTAATTTGGTTTTTGGAGCATAGAAGAGTGCTTGAAATGATGTACATGTATATAATTAGTAATCTACCCCATTTTTGTAATTGCAACGAAATGAAGTTCCTTGATGAATTTGCTGTAACAATGGTATTGAAAGTCCTTGTTGATGTTGATTATTGATGTTGTTGTTGTTGTGTTAATTATTTGGAGCCGAGATGAATTCTTGGGGTGGTCTAGTTTAAGGAGAGGTGTTGTCGAAATTTTTATAAAATTTGGGGAAAATTTGGGAATTTAAGGTTCAAAGAGGGATTATAGCTAATTATGAGCGTTATTGTAATTTTTGTAGACGTTGGACGTGCAGAAGAGTAAGTTGGAGTGGCTTGACGTTGGGATTAGTTTGATGAAGGAAGTGAGGTATGTAAAGCATTTGTTTTATGGCATGGCATAGTAAACTGTCTTTTTACGTCCTTGCTTCCCAACCATAACTTATACAGATACATGAAGTGATGCTATTTACTAGTCCAGAAAAGTTCAAATCCAAGTATTAGCTATTGTTTGACTTGGATCCTGTGTTGGGTGTGGAGGTCTGTCATCGTTTAAAGTTTGACTTATAATTAAGATACATTTCTAATCAAACTTGACAGGATAAGCTATTTGCATGATATGAAAGTTATGTTGTGTTAGAACTTGAGTATTTCCCTGTTTTGTGTGTACTACCTTTTGAAAGAAAATCTAAAGTACCTTAAAAATTATTTTAAGACACTTCCTAATAATTTACATGATTAGCTGTTCTAACTTAAAGAGGGTCCAGGTATTGTTTAAGCTATGCTGGTTGACATATTTTCATGATTTGGTGAGCTGTTTTGAATCTTATTTGCAAAGAATGAAAGAATCTCCATGCAAATAGTGTTTTAAGTAGTTTTAAATTTTTAAATAGCTTATGGTGAAAGCTGCATTGTCCGTTGATATTCTCATCTCCATAACTACAAATGAATTTTGCAATAACAGAAAAGTAATAAATTCTCAAGACATGTAACTTATTCATGTTAGAACTGAACTATATAGAAATATTGTTCTCCAGAAAGCTCAACAATGCTCGGCTGGTATAGATTTTATGCTCGACAAAAAGTTGACAATATTAAAAAAGGGCGTGATGTTTGGAGCAGTATTTCTCTTCATTAGTATTGAACACTGCATTTGTATGCTCACGAACTAAAAAAAATGGAAAAGTGATGTGGTCTCATTTGAATGCTACATCAAAGTTTATTGGGTAAGGCATATAGCTACATGTAATCTGCTTATTTTGGGTTTTGACGACATCTTCACAAGTTTTTTTCCCTGTATTTTTTGAGTTCGTACAAGAGAAGTACCTCGATTAAGCTTAATTTCCTTCTATTTATGTGCAATAATAGGAAGTGATGCTCATCATTAGAAGTACTTCTTACCTTGACACACTCCTTAGTGTTCCTTTTATTGCATGACTTAGTATTGGGATATTAACGCATGATTCTCCACTAATCACATCTAATCAATGAACTCAGAAACTACTTGTATACAATAGTTTTCATCTAATTCAAGCTAGTTCGAGTTTCCATCGGCCGTGGGACCCACAACATATCTTTCCTAAAATTTTGACAATTCTAAAAGAATTTAAAACAAATAATATGTTAAGTTCGAACACGAATATTTTACTATTCATTTGGGATTTTTCATATTGATTTATGTGCATATGGTTTCTCACGACTCTATTAATCCCTATTATGATATCGTTCACCGGTTCCCAGGCCGGTTGTTGTCATGCGTATTATAACCTGTGGGTGCAGTGGTCTTCCCTTGCCCACTGTGGGTGCAGTGGTCTTCCCTGGCTCACTAATTGGCAGTACAGCTTGTGAGTGCAGTGGTCTTCGCTGGCTCACATGAGTGCAGCGGTCTTCCCTGACTCACTCATCTGCATTATGCCATTTCTGTATTCCAACTTGTGAGTGCAGCGGTCTTCCCTAGCTCATTTATCTTATATTTGTGTTACGTGATGAGATTTCGAAAAAAATTGAACTTTTTGGTAAGATACAGTGGTACAGTACGAGTTTGGAGGTCGTTGTCATCCCTGTACATTGTGAATAAATTTGGTATTCTTAAAAGAAACATTTTGGTGTTTGTATATGCGTTTGACTTCCATGCTTCATTCTAATGTTTCGATTATATTTTAAGTTGCTGTGATTCTGTTTCAGTCACTACCCTGATTTACATTCTATACTTTCGGTTTTAGATATTTGATATGTATTTTGTACTGATCCCCTTTCTTCGGGGGCTGCATTTCATGCTCGCAGGTACAGACGCACAGAGTAGCAGACCACTAGCGACTTTACATATTCGATATGTATTTCGTACTGACCCCCCTTTGCTTCGGGGGCTGCGTTTCATGCCCGCAGGTACAGACGCACAGAGTAGTGAGCCGCCAGCTTAGGATCCCTAACTACCGTTTGAAGTGCTCCTTTTGCTTCGGAATAATCATTAGGTGTATCTTATATTTCTCTAGTTTGTATTTATGTATATTTGAGGGTATAATGCGGCTCTGTCCCATCTTCTGATCCTGTCAGTATAGTTAGAGGTCTGTGGACGCCTGTGCGTATGGGGTAAGGTAGTTCGTATGATTGTTTATGTATGCTATGTTTTGCTGGGCGGTTTAGCCGCAGCGATGACCTTGCCGGCCCGCGTGTATATATATATATGAATTGTATGTAGGGTTGGTTAGTCACTAAAACAAAGGAAACTCTGCCAAAATTTCTGTAAATAAGTTAGTTGTTATAACTGGAATCTAGCTCAGTATGTATACCTAGGTGCCCCAATCGGGCACTAGTCACGGCCCATGAGTTGGGTCATGACAGAAGTGGTATCAGAGCGGTTAGTCCCTGGGTGCCCCTATCGGGTACCAGTCATGGCCCATAGGTTGGGTCATGACAGAAGTGGTATCAGAGCGGTTAGTCCTCGGAGTGTCCACAGATCGTTTCTAGTAGAGTGTTGTTTATAGGTGTGTCGTGCACCATACCCATAAACAAGAGGGTACAGGACACTTAGGATGTTACTCTTTTTCTAATCTTAGATTGTGAGTTAGAGAGGTGTTAGTAGGATGACTCCTTTCCTGACGAAAATTATTTTGATTATAGATATGCCTTCGAGAAAGGCCTCGGCTGCCCGAAGGGGCAGGCCTACAGAGATCAGTGAGACCCATCGGGGTCGGAGAATTACCAGGGCTCGTACACAGTGCGGGCCAGACATTGTACCCCCGACAGCGGGTTCAGTTACTCCTCCAGCCCCTGAGCAAGGTACAGAGATCGGGGAGCTGCGGGAGGCGATGCAGCTATTAACCCAGCTGGTGGCACGTTAGGCCCACAGGCATGAGGCAGGTAGTAGTTAGGCAGCCCGTCGAGATAGTTCTTTGGCTCGTGATTTTCTGGCATGTGGGCCACCAGAATTTTTTGGGTCCAAACCCTCAGAGGACCCTCATGAGTTCGTGAGACAGATGCAGCGGACAATACAAGTGATTGGAGCATCCGAGGTAGAATATGTAAAGTTAGCATCTTATCAGTTGCATGATGTAGCAGCAAATTGGTACGAGTCATGGTTGTTATCCAGAGGTGAGGGTGCCCCGCCAGCTGTTTGGGATAAATTCACCGGGGCATTCTTGGCTCACTTTTTACCTCCAGAGATCAGACGTGCCAGGGAGGATAGATTTTTAATGTTGAGATAGTAGGGCTGGTCAGTTCGAGAATACAACTTAGAATTTGATTCATTGGCCCGGTATGCGCCTGCACATCTTACCAGTATGACAGATCGAATGCATCACTACATAATAGGACTGGACTCTCATTATATTGATAACTGCTTAGTGATGGCGGCCCAACCTGGTATGGACATTGCCCGTATTCAGGCTCATGCCCAGGGCATGGAAGATCGCCTCAGAGGACGCTAGATGGACAGGGCAGATGACATGAGACAGCACAAGAAGGCTAGGGCGTCCGAGTATGTAGGGGATTATCGGGATGAACCACCCCAGCAGGAGCAGAGTAGGTACTCTCCCCGACCCGTGTAGAGTGCACCCCTACCAATCACTAGTAGGAGGTCGGAGAAAGCAGGTTCGCGTTCCAGCAGTCAAACGAGGTCGTTTAGACCTCGGTGTTCTTATTGCAGAAAACGGCACCCTGGGGAGTGTTTTCATGCCACGGGTGCTCGTTTGGAATACGGCCAACAGGGCCACCTGAGATAGGATTGCCTAGTTAGGAGTAGAGTAGATAGGTTAGCTCGACCGACCGGGTCAGTTGTTGGGTCCTCTTCAGCCTCCAAAGCTATGCGCCCTGCAGGGCAACATATGCCAGCATCGGCGGGACGAGGTCGAGACCTTGGTGGAATTTCTGAATTTGGCGGTCCTTCGAACCGTATCTATGCACTGACCAGTCGACAAGACCAAGAAGCGTCGCTAAACATCGCTGCAGGTACATTACTAGTTCTCTTTCAAATGTGTAAGCACTGATTGATTTTGGATTTACATTCTCGCATCTATGTTCTTTTGGGGGGATAATAATATTGACATAGAGTTTAAGTCGACTAAGGCTTTGGGACCGTATTTATAAGGGTTGTTTGGTATTCACTTAGGACAATAGCACTAAGGCCAATCTGGGTAGGTAATTATGGATATGGGTTGGGTAGCTTCTTGTAGGACCAATGCGGTTTTTGTTATAGTACTGTGGCAAGGTAAGGACCGAGAGGAAATGACTCCGAAAGTCTTGGATGCGATCATACTAGCATTAACGCATCAGATCCCATCAGAACTCCAAAGTTAAGCGTGCTTGGACGAGAGTAGTACTAGGATGGGTGACCCTCTGGGAAGCTAAAAAGCGAATGGAAAGGAAACTCCCCCTAAGTTAGTCGCGAAACCCGTAAGGTTAGTTTAAAATTTGAGGATGAATGTTTTAGGGGGGAGGATGTTAGAACCCATATTTTTGGTGTATTAGAACCATTACGACGTTCGGGACTAAAGTGATATTTTGGTAACTTTTAGGGACTCAAGTAGAATTTTTAAAACTTAAGACGATAGAATTCGTATGTTTTTAACTGTATCCTTGTATGTCCTTAATTGGCTCGTGTGGGAAAAGTTTGGAGACCAAAGTGTATTTTCCTAAACTTGGAGTCTTGAAGATTTATTGTTATGACCCACTTTAAATGGTGTTAGCCTCCTAGTGGACCATGTGTTTTGAAATGAGTATATATTTATATATATATATGGCCTCTTCTTCATCCAAAGAAGAAAAACACTCCTACACTTAGAACATTTCCAAGAAACAAATACTCCCACTGAAGAGGGTCTCGGGTTGCTACAGTAGCAACCCCAAGAATTTTGTTTTTCGATCTTTAAATTATTTTGACGCTACAAGCTTGGTATATTGGGTCCCCTAAGTCGCGCGGAGGCGTTGATTGGTCAAGAAAACGCTTGGTTTTATGACTACAATGATTTGGATCTAGTAAGGAGTTTAAAAGGTATGTGGATTTCTAGCTTGGTTTTTGTAAATTAAAGGTTGTAGGTGTGTCGATACATGTTAAATCGAAAGAAAATAATGAAAAGATTGCATGTTTAGGAGAGTTGTGAATTGTGGAGTGGGAACCAAATTGGAGAGGTGTATGTAAGGAGTGTTATATTGTTTTGTAACTATGAAATTGTGTTTAAATAGTATGAATATGTTCTTTGTGGGGTGAAAGAGGTATTGGGATGGTTTATATGTATATTTGAAGTTTGGTTGAAATTGGGGTCTATTTATGCAATTAAATGTTATGTCGTAGCGTTAGAAGTATACGTTGACGTTTAGTTGATGTAATTTAGTTTTTAGCCCATAGAGGAGTGCTTGAAATGATGTACATGTATATAGCTAGTAAGCTGCCCCATTTTTGTAATTGCAACGAAATGAAGTTCCTTGATGAATTTACTGTAACAATGGTATTGAAAGTCCTTGTTGATGTTGATTGTTGATGTTGTTGTTGTTGTGTTGATTATTTGGAGCTGAGATGGATTCTCGGAGTGGTCTAGTTTAAGGGGAGGTGCTGTCAATTTTTTTTTTAAAATTTGCCGACATGGATTCTCGGGGTGGTCTATTTTTTTAAGGGGAATTGTTGTCGAAATTTTTATAAAATTAGGGGCAAATTTGGGATTTAGGTTCAAAAAGTAGTATTAACTAATTATGAGCGTTATTATGATTTTTCGTAGACGTTGGGCATCCAGAAGAGTAAGTTGGAGTGGCTTGACGTTGGGATTAGTTTGGCAAAGGAAGTGAGGTATGTAAAGCATTTGTTTTATTGCATGGCGTAGTAAACTGTCTTTTTACGTCCTTGCTTCCCAACCATAACTTGTACAGATACATGAAATGATGCTATTTACTAGTCCAAAAAAGTTCAAGTCCAAGTATTAGCTATAGTTTGACTTGGAGCCTGTGTTGGGTGTGGAGATCTATCATCGTTTAATGTATGATTCATAATTAAGATACATTTCTAATCAAACTTGATAGGATAAGCTATTTGCATGATATGAAGGTTATGTTGCGTTAGAACTTGAGTATTTCCCTGTTCTGTGTGTATTACCTTTTGAAAGAAAATCTAGAGTACCTTGAAAATTATTTTAAGACACTTCCTAATAATTTACATGATTAGTTGTTCTAACTTAAAGGGGGTCCAGGTATTGTTTAAGCTGTGCTGGTTGATATATTTTCATGATTTGGTGAGCTGTTTTGAATCTTATTTGCAGAGAATGAAAAAATCTCTATGTACATAGTGTTTTAAGTAGTTTTACATTTTTAAATAGCTTATTGTGAAAGCTGCATTATCCGTTGATATTCTCATCTCCATAACTACAAATGAATTTTGCAATAATAGAAAAGTGATAAATTCTCAAGACATGTAACTTATTCATGTTAGAACTGAACTATACAGAAATATTGTTCTCCAGAAAGTTCAACAATGCTCGAATGGTATAGATTTTATGCTCGACAAAAAATTAAAAATATTAAAAAAGGGCATGATGTTTGGAGCAGTATTCCTCTTCATTAGTATTGAACACTGCGTCTGTATGCTCACGGACTGAAAAAAATGGAAAAGTGATGTGGTCTCATTTGAATGCTACATCAAAATTTATTGGGTAAGGCATATAGCTGCATGTAGTCTGCTTATTTTGGGTTTTGACGACATCTTCACAAGTTTTTTTCCCTGTATTTTTTGAGTTCGTACGAGAGAAGTACCTCGATTAAGCTTAATTTCCTTCTATTTAAGTGCAATAATAGGAAGTGATGCTCCTCATTAGAAGTATTTCTTAGCTTAACACACTCCTTAGTGTTCCTTTTATTGCATGACTTAGTATTGGGATATTAACGCATGATTCTCCACTAATCACATCTAATCAATGAACTCAGAAACTACTTGTATACAATAGTTTTCATCTAATTCGAGCTAATTCGGGTTTCTATCAGCCGTGGGACCCATGATATATCTTTCCTGAAATTTTGACAATTCTAAAAGAATTTGGAACAAATAATATGTTAAGTTCGAACATGAATATTTTACTATTCTTTTGGAATTTTTCATATTGATTTATGTGCATATAGTTTCTCACGACTCTATTCGTGCCTATTATGACACTGTTTACCAGTTTTCGGGCCGGTTGTTGTCATGCGTACTATGACCTGTGGGTGCAGTGGTCTTCCCTGGCCCACTATGGGTGCAGTGGTCTTCCCTGGCTCACTAATTGGCAGTATAGCTTGTGAGTGCAGTGGTCTTCCCTGGCCCACTGTGAGTGCAGTGGTCTTCCCAGCAGTGGGCCACTCAGGTGGCTTGTTCATCTTATGGGATGACTTAATCCTTGAGCTGGATGACATCACTACTACTAGCCAAGAAATACATGTTATTATTATGGTACGCAATTCCAACTTTTCTTGGCTATTTTAGCTATATCTATGCAAGTAATTATGCTCGAGGAAGGAATATATTATGGCATAATTTAAAAACTATTAAGGGTAATTTTACTGGTAAATGGCTGCTTGGTGAAGACTTCTATGAAATCCTCTGCATATTTGAACAAAAGGGAGGCAGACCAATAAATAGCTTGCAATCCAATGAATTCTGGATGGCTATTAATTATTGTCAATTGACTGACATGGGATTTTAAAGGAAGTAAATACACGTAACATAATAAATGTTTTATACATAAGTCTGCTCTAATTCTTGAAAGACTTGACCGCTTCTTAGCCAACGATGAATGGTTGTACTGTTTCCCAGATACACGAGTGCATCACTTACCTTGTACCCACTTCGAACATTGTCCTCTCTTATTAGCCCTTAACAAAAACCTTACCAATGGAACGAAAAATATTTAGATTTGAAACCAGGCGGAGCGGATATCCCATCCCGACCTAGGCAATATCATCAGTGATTCCTGGGCGAGCGCATTGGACATTGTCTGTCCATACCAAAATTTACCTAATATGTCCTAGAATGGAATAAAAGTACTTTTGGAAACATTTTCTACAAAAAAAAATAAACTCCTACAACGAATTGTTGGAATTCAAAAGTCACCTAAGTACCCTTATAACACCTTTCTCTCATGACTGGAACAAATCCTCCTCCATGAATACAATTCTATTCTCCAACTTTAAGAAGAAATCTGGAAACTAAAAAATTGTGGGTTTATTGGTTAAATGATGAAGATAGAAATGCCTACTTCTTCCACACCACTACCCTTAGTCACAGAAGAAGAAATAGGATAATAGCTCTTCAAAATGAAGACGGGTCTTGGGAATACAACACAAAACATATCCTAACAAAAATATATGCGTACTTTAATAACCTATTTATAACAAGCACTACGCACTCCAGATGTACAGTTGAACACAAACCCTCACCGATTACTACTGACCTATCACAGCTTGACGAGATACCCACCAATAAGAAGATATAGACTGCCATTGAGTCTTTTCAACTACTCAAAGTGCCAGGCCCAAATGGGCTACACCCTCTTTTCTTCCAAAAATATGGAAAAGTGGTTGGCCAGTCAACAGTCAAACTCTGTACAACGACACTCGCTAAAGGGTATATACCAAGTGATATACAGAAACACATATATGTCTCATTCCTTTAATTGAGGCACGTGTGGGAGCACAAAGAAAGAGTACCAACTAATATAATTAGCCTTTGCAACACATCTTATAAAATAATAACCAAAATACTTGCTCTTCAGCCAAAACCCCTGATGGACTCTCTAATTTGTCCTTTCCAATCTAGCTTCTTAAAGAATAGACAACCAATAGATTATGTCGTAACTGTCTAAAAAATTATAACACACTTCCAGAAAATAAAAGGACACAAAGAAAACATGACAATCAAGATAGACCTTAGAAAAAGCTTTTGATAAACTAAAATGGTCTTTCATCCATAACACAAAATAGTTTTTTAATTTTCCACCAAGAACCATTTCACTGATCATGTCCTATATCACCACAAGCTAAATGGACATCCTAGTCAATGGTATACAAATAAATTTTTTTAAGCCCTCGTGAGGCATCCAACAAGGAGACCCTCTATCACCATACATATTCATATTATGTATGAAAGTTCTATCTAAAAGAATTAACATTGCAGCTCAGCATAAGTGTTGGAATCCTATCAAGATATTGCTTAGGAGACCCTCATTAACACATCTCTTTTACTGATGATTTAGTCCTAATGGCAAGAGCAAACATGGAAAATGCCACCACCTTAAAGGAAACCCTAGACCTTTTCTATCAGGATTCGGGCTAGACCATTGTTAGCTAAAGGAATCAACTAGTCAAGCTATATGGCATGAATCAGCTAGTTAGTTAGAGAGATTAAGAGTTAGTTACAAGTTATTAAGAGTTGGTTACAAGTTGTTATAAGTTTGTTGCTAGCATGTTACTTGAAATGTGTATAAATATACCTCAGCCTCACTACAAATGCATGAGGAATTCAACGTAATAGTACTTTTCAATCCTAATCCTTTCTTCTCTTTTCATTCTCTCATTTCTTCTTCTTTAAGCTAATATGTCACCATAGCTTAGACACTCCATTAATGGAGCTTTCATGGTATAAGAGCCCTTGATCATAGGTTCCAAAGGTCGAGAAGTGTGAGACTCATACACTATCTAGAAGTAAACTAGAAGGAAACACACATTTCTGATAAAGAATACTGCTGGATTTGAAGAAACAGATGCTGGAACTACAAGCACAGCTAGGATCCCTATAATCAATCATAATCATCCATTATTTCTTCAACCTACAGAAACTCCAGGTAGTTCCTTAATCACCATGCAGTTGACAGGTTCTGCGAACTATACTTTGTGAAATAGGTAATTTAGAATTGCATTAGTTGGTCCAAGTAAACTAGGATTTATAGATGAAATATTTTCTAAGTATAAATTTGAACCTGAGTTGTATGATCAGTGGGAAAAGTGCAATGTTTTAGTACTATCATGGATTATGAATACTATGAAGCGACCCTAAAAAGTGCCCGAAAATATGCCTCGAATATGCCCAAAATCATAATTTTCATATATCTCAAAATTCGTCCATGATTTTGGAAATCTGACTTCATATTCTTGATCAGGGGAAAAATTGAGTGGAAAATGGGTCTAACCTCAATTTTAGAGCAACCGTATCAAAATTTAAAAAAAATCCCAAAATGTAATTTCCAGAGAGGTTTTCGCGCCCCTAGCGCGATGTGCCAAGGGCGCACCTCTGTGTATTTTTTGCCCAGTTTGTTGTTTGGTCCAAGTCTTTTGGGTCTTGGGCCTAAGTCTTTCCATGCGTAAAAATACCTATACTTAGTCATTTCTCAACCTTATATCATTCAAGAGATTCCCCAAAACCCTCTGTAACACTTACACAAATATTTCACCCAAAATTCAATGTCCCAATCTTATTTTGGATCTAAGGATTTGATTCAAGCTTCAAGTTCTGAATCCAATCTCCATCAAGAAAATCTCCAAAGTTGAGGTATGTGAGTTTCAACCATTGGGTCCTTTCGCTCATGGTGCCTAACCTTCCTTTTTACATAAATTGCATGTTCCTAAGTTGATTTACTTACGGGCATTACTTATTATGAATTTGACTATAAACTATGTTGGAATTTCATAGAATTGTGAGTGTTTAAGCATATTTTGAGCTATGAATCTATGATCTATTATGTGATTTGGTGAAGGGTTTTGATACATCCTGCATGAGGGTATTACGAAGTGATGGTGGGTGGTTTTACATTGATTTTTCTCACATGATTACACTCTTGGATTGCATGATTTTAAACTAACATTAGACACCCACCAAGTGTTTGATGAAATGTCTTGTTAAAGATTTTTGAGTTGTTAATGGTCTATTGCATGACTTATGAGTTGGGTGACTATAGTATGATGAAAGAAATGTATATATGTGTTGAATTCATGAAAAGTGTCTATGGTGTTGCAAGTTGATTGCCTTGTTGAGAGAGTATCAAGACTTAATCACTTTGTCGAGAGGGTGTCAAGTCTCGGTGGCCTTGTTGAGGGGGTATCAAGCCTCAATCACCTTGTCGAGAGGGTGTCAAGCCTCGATGGCCTTGTTGAGGGGGTATCAAGCCTCAATCACCTTGTCGAGAGGGTGTCAAGCCTCGATGGCCTTGTTGAGGGGGTATCAAGCCTCAATCACCTTGTCGAGGGGGTGTCAAGCCTTCATTTCCTTGTTGAGGGGGTACCAAGCCTCAATCATCTTGTCGGGGGATAGTATGCCCATATTACTAATTTGGGGTATGTACCTTAATCACCCTTTCAAGGGGAGTGGTGCCTTGGAGTTCAAGCAATAGATTGTTTGGCCTATGATGATGGTCTATTCCTACACATGTACTATGTTATATATAAGCATATGATTTTACTAGTATGTTTTTCTTCAAATATAGATCATACATGCCATGTTGCTATTATACTTATCCCTTATGATTATGCATTTCAATTATGTTATCTATCTCTTGTTGCATTACATCCTACATACTTAGTACATTCAAATATACTAAAGCATACTCTATGACTACACGATGTTACCATGTAGGAACCGTAGCACCTATTAATCATCATCCATGTGGCTAGATTGTTTTTCGAAAGATAAGCCTTGGTGAGTCCTCAAGTTCGGGGACACAAGCTATGCTACTCTTGTTCTTTGTTATCTCTTTATATTGGATATTTGATACTATAAGGATGAGCCCCGAAAGTGTCTTGGTCCCCGGTCAAGTCTTAGTTTCGAGGTGTTGTTGGATTATTATGATGTATCTATGCTACAATTTTGACTCTTTATATTTTATGTTATCAAAGAATTCCCTTTGTTTCTTTATCCCTATTTTGACTCTCTTGTTGTTGTTTAATTGCTTCCTCGATCAAGGATGTGTGTGTGGTATTTTAAGATGCTTGTTTGGGGTCTCTTTGGAGTTCCACTTTTGCCGTGTCATGCCTAGGCCCTAGGTCTGGGTCGTGACAAACTTGGTATCAGAGCATTAGATTGTTAATGATCCTAGACATCCAACACACCATGTCGATTAGAGTCTTATTCATGGTTATGATGCACGCCACGACTATGAGTAAGAGGCTATGAGGCATTTTATAAAATGTTTCACTTCTTCATGGTCTATATCGTCCTTTAGTTGTAGGTAAGTTCTTTACTGTTCTAGTTATTGATCATGCCACTACAAAGAGAAAGACCAAGGAAGGGTCATGCACCAATGGGACAACCGACTTATCCCGCTCCTCAAGAGGGAGGGGCTATCGAGATTGAGTTTCAAAATGCTATCACCATGTTGGCCCATGCCATGGACAATCAAATCAACCAAGAGGACCAAGATCCTCATGCCCTCACACAACCTCAAGCGTGAGGGACTTCACTAGAATGAATCCACCGGAGTTCCATGGTCTAAGCTAGATGAGGATCCCCAAGAGATCATTGATGAGGTGTACACAGTGTTGACTATCATGGGGGTGACTTCGGAGGAAAAGGCAAAGTTAGTAGCCTACCAACTCAAAGATGTGGCTCAAATTTGGTTTGTGCATTAAACGATAGAGAGGGAAAATCACGATGCTATTCCTTGGGAAAAGTTCAAAGCTATTTTTCTCAACTGGTTTTTACCTCTTGAGCTAAGAGAGGCCAAGATGATAGAATTTATGAATCTAAAGCAAGGATCCATGAGTGTGAGAGAGTATGCCCTCAAGTTCAACCAACTCTCTAAGTATACTCCACAATTGGTTGCTGATTCGAGGTCTAGAATGAATAAGTTCATAATGGGTATATACGATATGGTGAATGAGGAGTGCTAGGCCGCTATGTTGATTACTGACATGGAATTATCCCGCCTCATGAGTTATGCCATGAAACTTGAGGGGGAGAAGCTTAGGAAGAGGAGAAGTGAGGGGTTTAAGAGGGCTCAACTTGATGGCGATTTCAAAGAATAAGAATCTGACGATGCTCCAAACAAGAGGTTGGTTATTAATAGGGTGTCTAACTCGAAATGGAAAGATGGAAATGATGGGAGAACTAATCTTAAGTGTCCAAGGTATGGGAGGAACCACGGTGGCCCAAGCTGGAGGAAGACTAATGCTTGTTATGGTTGTAGTGAAGTGGGTCACAAGCTAGTTGATTGTCCATATGCTTGAAGAAGGTGTAAGGGTGTTCAAATTTAAGAACAAGATGGTCATGTGAATCAAGAGGCCCAAGGTGGCCAAGGGGGTACTCTATGACATAATCAGTTATACGCTTTTCAAAGGAGGCAAGGGGTAGATGAGGCACCCAATGTTGCTACTGGTATGTTGAAGTTTCCTTTGACCTTGATGTGTATGCATGGGAAGGTTCGGGTATCCCTATTTCCTTCATTATTCCTTTTGTTGCTAGTGGGCTTCATGTGTGTTCCAAATTGTTATATGAACCTTTTGGTGTTTGCCTCATTGGTGAGTCTATTGTAACTAGAAAGGTTTATAAAAAAAATTTCGTGGTCATGTTGCATTTAGGTCTTGCCTTGTGATTTTGTTGAATTAGATATAGTAGATTTTGATGTCATTCTTGGGATGGATTGGTTACATGCATATTGTGTCTCCATTGATTATAGGACCCATAGAGTTAGATTCTAGTTTCCTAATAAAATCGTTCATGAGTGGTAGTGAAGAGGTAGGTCCATTTCTTGTCTTAAGGTCCAATTCATCTCTAAGGGTTGCATTTATCATCTTGTAAGGGGTATAAGTGTTGAGGCTAAGGTCCTTCCTATTGAGTTGATTTCGGTGGTCAATGAGTCCTTGATGTCCTTTTCAATATTTTGAATTTGGGGTGGTGTCCTTTGATTTTGCTAGTACACCGACTATGTCCATAAGTCTCATGAATAGGGTCTTTAAATCCTACCTTAATATGTTGTGGTGGTCTTTGGTGATGAAATGTTGGTTTATTTCTAGAAGTGAGGAAGAGCTTGTGAATTGTTTGAGGGTGATGTTATGAATTTTGAGGAATGTGAGGTTGCTTGTTAATTATGGAAAGTGGGAGTCTTTGGGTGGCAAGAAGGTGGTTGGAGGAGTTCACCAGTTGACTAGGTTGGGTAAGAGGTTTGGTGAAGTTGAGAATGGTGGTGTAGTGGTTTTGATGGTTCCAAATTTTCTTTGGTTGAAGGGTCTAGTTAAGCAAGGCCTTGATTCGCCTTAATAGGGTTGGAGGTCTTGGTGAGGGATGGTAGAGAGAAGGTTCTCTCCCAAGGGGGAGATAGTGACTTTTGGTACCAAAATAGGCTATGTTTGTTTAAAGTTGACAATTGGGTTAAGGTTTGTAGGTTCTTATAGGGTTTGGGGGAGAAATTGGTAAGGTTGCATATGGATTGGAGCTGCCTATGGGTATGAATATGGTTCATCCGATTTTCCATGTGTCCATGTTAAGGTGGGGTGTGGTGACTCAAGTGCCATAGAACTCTTTGAGGTTGTGGGTGTTGTGGAGAATGAGTTGGCTTAGGAGAAGGTCCTAGTGGAGATATTGGATGAATGGGTGGAAAAGTTAATTAATAAGGATGTAGTGCTCGTCAAGGCCCTTTGGATGAATCTTCAAGTCAAAAGTGTCTTTCTGGAGCCGAAGCGGGTATGGTGAAATAATATTCATACCTCTTTCATTCTATTCAAGCTTATGATAACACCTCAAGTCCTTTTTATGATTTCAAGTCTTATGTTTCAGCCCCGATGTCATTTGCATGCATTCATGTTTATGTTGACAAGTTCATGGTGATTTTGACACTTATGTTGAGATTTTTGAAATGTTGTTTAAGTGTATTGTTGTATTTTTATGTGGGCTGAAATTAACTTGTTTACGTCTCTTATATACTTTTCTTTCACATTCGGGGATGAATGTTCCCAAGGGGGAGGTATTGAAATGACCCTTAAAAGTGCCTGAAAATGTGCCTCGGAAGTGCTCAAACTCGTAATTTTTATATACCTCAAAATCTATGCATGATTTCGAAAATTCGAGTTTATATTCTTGATCAAGGGACAAAATTGAGTGAAAAATGGCTCTAACCTCGATTTTAGAGCAACCGTATCAAAATTTAAAAATCCCAAAATGCAATTTCCAAAGAGGTTTTCGTGCCCTTGGCGCGACGCGCCAAGGGCGCGCCTCTGTGTATTTTTTTGCACAGTTTTATTGTTTGGTCCAAGGCTTTTGAGTTTTGGGCCTGTGTCTTTCCATGTGTAAAAATATTTTGTTGCTCGTTTTCTAATCTTGGTCCAAGGATTTGGGATCTTGGGCCTACTAAGCCTCCCTTTGCATAAAACACCTATACTTAGTCATTTTTGAACCCCAAATAATACAAGATATTCCCCGAAACCCTCTCTAACACTCAGACAAATATTTCACCCAAAATTCAAGTGTCCCAATCTCATTCTAGATCTAAGGATTTCATTCAAGGTTCATGTTCTCAATCGAATCTTCATCAAGGAAATCTCCAAATTTGAGGTATATGGGTTTCAACCATTGGGTCCTTTAACCCATGGTGTCCAACCTTTCTTTTTACATAAATGGCATATTTCTAAGTTGATTTACTTATGGGTGCTATTTATTATGAATTTTACTATAAACTATGTTGGGGTTTCATAAATTTGTGAGTGTTTAAGCATGGTTTGAGCTATGAATCTATGATCCATTATATGATTTGATGAAGGATTTTGATGTATCTTACATGAGGGTGTAGCTAAGTGATGGTGGGTGGTTTTACATTGATTTTTCTCACATGATTTCACTCTTGGATTGCATGATTTTAAACTAACATTACACACCCGCCAAGTGTTTGATGAAATGTCTTGTTAAAGATTCTTGAGTTGTTAATGATCTATTGCATGACTTATGAGTTGGGTGACTATAGGATGATGAAAGGAATGTGTATATGTGTTGAATTCATGAAAAGTATCTATAATGTTGCAAGTTGATTGCCTTGTTGAGGGGGTATCAAGCCGCAATCACCTTGTCGAGGGGGTGTCAAGTCTCGGTAGCCTTGTTGAGGGGTTATCAAGCCTCAATCACCTTGTCAAGGGGGTGTTAAGCCTTAGTTGCCTTGTTGACGGGGTACCAAGCCTCAATCATCTTGTCGGGGAATGGTATGCCCATACTACCAATTAGGGTATGTACCTCAATCACCCTTTTAAAGGGAGGAGTACCTTGGAGTTTGAGCAATAGATAGTTTGGCCTATGATGATGGTCTATTCCTACACATGTACTATGTTCTATATAAGTATATGATTTTACTAGCATGTTTTACTTCAAACATTGATCATGCATGCCATGTTGCGATTATACTTAACCCTTGCTTATGATTATGCATTTTGATTATATTATCTATCTCTTGTTGCATTGCATCCTACATACTTAGTATATTCAAACATACTAACACATGCTCTATGCCTACATGATGTTACCATGTAAGAACCGAAGCACTTATTGATCATCCTCCACGTCTTAATTTAGAGGTGTTGTTGGAATATTATGATGTATCTATGCTGCAAGTTTGACTCTTTATATCTTATGTTATCAAAGAATTTACTTAGTCCCTTTATCCCTATTTTAATTCTCCTGTTGTTGTTTAATTGCTTCCGCGACCAAGGATGTGTGTAAGATATGCTAAGAGGCTTTTTTGGGGTCCCTTCGGGATTCCCATTTCTGCGGCACGCCTAGACCCTAGTCTAGGTCATGACATGCAATTAGAATTTGACTGCTTAGTTTAGTTATGTATGCATCTGATGCACCCAAGGTGTGGATGGAACTAAAAGAGAGGTTTGACACTATGAATGGATCAAGAAGTTTTCACCTTCATAGAAAATTCATACTCTCTCTTAAGGCACAATGTCAGTAGCTCATTATTTTTCCAGATTGAGAGATCTTTGGGATGAATATGATGCTATTATGCCTTGTCCTGGCTGCCCATGGCCCGAGTCTATGAAATTCAGTAAACATAATGACTATCAGAGATTGTTACAATTTCTAATGGGACTAAATGAGTCTTACTCTCAACCTAGAAGTCGGATCCTCATGATGAGTCCCATTCTCACTTTGACCAAGGCCTATGCTCTACTGGTAGATCAAGAGAGTCAAATAAATTTAGTGAGCTCATCTCCATTTCACTCAACACTGATAGAAGCTGCTACAATATATAGTCAAAAAGGTCCTCAGTTCAATAATGGTGCTAGTTCATCCAAGAGCTCTTACACAGGTTCCTACTCAGGTAGTTCTTCTAGTTGAAGTCATAATAGTGGTGAAGGAAGTTTTGGAGGGAACTACAATGCTAGGAAGAATCTTCTATAATGTCAACACTGTGGGTGCAAAGGTCACTCCAAAGACCAAAAAATTATGGGATATCCTGTAGATTTCAAATCTAAAAGGAAGTCTCAACATTCAGCAGCATGTGCAAATCAGGTTGAACTCTGACAAAATTCAAGTCATGATTATAAGGTGAATGTAAATCAAGAGAAGGGTGAGTTTGTTTCACATCTTGGTGCATTTTTTACTCAAAAGCAATATCAACATATTCTAAACCTGTTGTCTAACTTTGGTGGTGACAATAGTGGAACTTCATCAACACATGTTGTTGTGGCTGATGCAGGTAGTCCTGTTAAAGTCTATTTTAGTAAGTATGAAGATCAGGAGTGAATAGTAGATTCAGGAGCTACTCATCACATCACATATAAATTGGAATTACTAGACAAGGCTAAGGAAGTGACTAATAATACAAAGAATAGGATCCATCTACCTAATGGCAAAACTATTGCAGTATCACATGTAGGAAATACAACTGTCCTTGCAAGTAATACCATCTCTAGTTTCTTATACTTGCCTCTTTAAGTGTAACTCAATGCTAGTGTCAAAAATCACCAAGGAGCTAGAGTGTGTTGTTAGTTTCTCTCTTGACTTCTGTGTCTTTTAGGATCTCTTCATTGGTCAGGTGAAGGGGATTGGTAAGGAAGAACTTGGGCTATACATGCTAAGAGAAGGACCAAATCAAGCTCCAAAAAATCTAGTCAACAACAGTAGAGAAGATCAAGATCAGAGTCTGCACAATAAGCTTGTTGTGAAGTCTTCAGCTATTTGGCATCAAAGGCTAGGTCATGCTCCTATAGATATAATAAAGAGACATGACTACATTAGTACCTTGTCAAGTAAGGAACACTCTCATTGCATAGTATGTCCACTAGGAAAGCTTACTAAGCTTCCTTTTTCCTATGAGTTCTCATGTGTCTAAATTTCCTTTTGAACTATTGCATTGTGACATTTGGGGCCCTTACAAAGTGCCTACTCATAATGGAAAGAAGTTTTTTGTAACCATTATAGATGATTTTAGTAGGTATACTTGGGTGTTTCTGATTACTTCTAAGGCTGATACTTTAGTTGTAATGAAACAGTTTCTAACTCAAGTAAAAAATATCTTCTCTACTAGTGTAAAAACTCTAAGAACAGATAATGGCTGTGACTTCTTTAGGCATATGTTCAAAGAGTTATTATGTGACCTTGGCATTGCTAATCAAGTTACATATGTATACATACCTCAACAAAATGGTATGGCTGAAAGGAAGATAGAACCATCTTGGAAATAACCAGATCTATCAGGATTCAGGCTGTTGTATCACCGAGATATTGGGATAAGTGTGTCTACACAACTGTGTATATTCTCAATAGACTACCATCCAAGGTCCATGGTTTCATGGCCCCTATGAAAAATTATATCTAAACCCCCCAAATCTATAACATCTTAAGGTCTTTGGATGTCTATGACATGCTACCTATCCTAATGTTTTTTATAAGTTTGCATCAAGGGCCATCCCAGCCATGTTGATGGGGGTATTCCTCTTCTCACAAAGGTTATCTTTTGCTTGATTTTCATACTCACTCCTTCCTAGTTAGTAGGCATATGGTGTTTTAGGAGAATATATTCCCTTTCAAGACAATAAAAGCTTCTTCCAATCCCATTTTCCAATCCTTAGGTCTGTCCCTCCTCACGATATATCAGAAATCACACCAAGTCATTTGTCCATTCCTACTACTAGTTCTTTCAATGAGGTTCCAGTAGTTCACTCTCCTAGTATGCATGAAGACATCACTCCTTCTACTACTAATATGCATGAAGACATCCATCCTTCTACTAATATACTTGCATCCTCTAGGAGGTCAAATAGACAAACTAGACCTCCACTATGGCTTCAAGACTTTTTCAATAAACCAAAAACTAACACATGTTTGTACCCTCTAGCTAACCACATCAAATATCCTCACTTATCTGCTACATGTAAACAAGCACTGCATACATACTCAGCTGCCACAGAACCTTAGACCTACAAAGAGGCTGCTACTGATCCATCTTAGGTTAAAGCCATGCAATTGGAGATAGAAGCCACGAAAAACAACCACACATAGGAGCATAGTAGACCTACCACTTTGCAAGAAACCAATTGGATGAAGATGGATCTACAAAGTTGAATACTTAGACTTGGGACAGGTTGAAAGATTCAAAGCCAGACTTGTAGCCAAAGAGCAAAGTCAGAAAGTAGGCCTTGACTATAGGGAAACCTTTAGTCTTGTAGCAAAGATGGTACATTTAGATTTGTTGTTTCTCTTGCAGCCTCCAAGCACTAGTTTATCTATCAGATGGATGTTCACAATGCATTTCTTAATGGTAATCTTCTTGAAGAGGTCTATATAGAGATACCTAGTAGGTTTTCCAGATAGAGGGAGAGTCATGAGGTTTGGAAACTAAACAAGTCTCTCTATGGGCTCAAACAAGCACCTAGACAATGGAACTTGAAGTTGGCTGAAGCACTACTACAGATGGGGCTTAAACAAAGTCATCATGACTACTATTTATTCATAAGTGTGATTAGGAGTGACATTATGGTAGTACTAGTGTACGTAGATGATCTCTTGATAACAGGAAGCAACCATCAACTATTATCTGACACAAGGCAGAAGATACAGAAGAAGTTCAAAATGAAGGATCTAGGGGAACTAAAATTCTTCTTGGGAATTGAATTCTTAAGGTCCAGTAAGGGTATAATAATGTCACAAAGAAAGTACATATTGGAGCTGATTTCAGAATCTGGTCTAGGGGGAGCTAAACCTGCTTACACACCATTGGAAATGAATAAGAGACTTAGATCAGTCAAGTATGATGAAAGAGTCAAGGAAATTGAAGATGATGAAGTACTAGCAGATCCTATAGCATATCAAAGACTGGTTGGGAGACTTTTGTACCTCACTATGACAAGGCCTGACCTTTCCTTCTCTGTACAAGTTCTTTGTCAGTTCATGCACAACCCTAAACTATCACACATGGAAGTAACACTAAGGGCTGTCAGATATATCAAAGAAGCACTAGGTTTATGTTTGTTCATGCTAGCAGAAAAAACCTCACAATTCACAGCTTACTATGATTCAGATTGGGGAGCATGTTTGGAAACTAGAAGATTAGTTATAGGTTATCCAGTTAAGTTTGGAGGAGCACTGATATCCTGGAAACCAAAGAAGCAAGAAACTGTATCCAGGAGCTTTGCAGAAGCAGAATTCAGAAGCATGGCATCGGTGCAGCAAAAATAAATTGGTTGATAGGACTATATAAAGAGTTGGGTGTCAATGTAGATCTTCCTATAAGCATGATATGTGATAGCAAGGTTGCCATTCAAATTGCAGCGAATCTAATCTTTGATGAGAGGATAAAGCACATAGACATTGATTGTCATTTTGATAGGGACAAAATTTGTCAAGGAATTCTAAAGACAAATCATATAAGTACAAAAGATCAGCTGGCTGACTTGCTCACTAAAGGTTTGGGAAAAGCTCAGCACAACTTGTTACTCAATCAACTGGGAATGAAGAACATATTCCAACCATAAGCTTGAGGGGAGTGTTAGGTAAAGGAGTAAACTAGTCAAGCTATATGTTGTAAATCAGCTAGTTAGTTGGAGAGATTAAGAGTGAGTTACAAGTTATTAAGAGTTGGTTACAAGTTTTTATAAGTTTGTTACTAGCATGTTATTTGAAATGTGTATACATACACCTCAGCCTCACTACAAAGGCATGAGGGATTCAATGTAACAGTACTTTTCAATCCTAATCCTTTCTTCTCTCTTAATTCTGTCATTTCTTCTTCTTCAATCTAACATGTCACCATAGCTTAGATGCTTCATTAATGGAGCTTTCAACCATCAATATTGTCAAGTCAAAAATAATTTTTTCAAACAACTGCTCACCTGATAACATTAAAAAAAAGTCATTGCAACACTTGATATTAAGAGCCAAAAGAATTTTGGGAAATGCTTAGGCTTCCTAATCACCAACAAAAAACTAATAGCAAGGGACCTACAAAATTTAATAAACAGTCTACACTCAAAGCTCACCGGGTGTAAATCAATGTTCCTAAGTATTGCGGGCAGAACAACGTTGGCTAAAGCCTGTCTGAATAATATATCCACAAAACTGATGCTACTCATCAGATTTCCCAGTAGCGTCTCTCAAAGAATAGACCAACTGGAGCGTAACTTCATCTGGGGCAGCACTAGTGAAAAAAGAAGCTCCACCTGTTCAATTGGAATAACATAGCCTCCCCTAAAATCCATGGTAGACCAAGACTATACCGAATAGATACCCTAAATTTAGCAATGCTCACAAAATTAGCCTGGTGATCGAGCCTTCAAACATCCCAAATCCCTTTGGTGAAAATGCTAATCAAAAAGTACACCTCTGGTACATTGAATGCCTCATCAATCTCAAAACCTCACCACAGTAGAACTTGGAAAAACCTTATCGTAGGGTGGAATATTTGCATTAAAAACTCCAAATGGGTCTTAGGTAATGGCAAATCAATATCCTTCAGGCTAGACAAATAGTTCCCCAACCGCGTGTCTCCCAGGGACTTAATTGAGGGGCCCTAAACAATACAGGACCTAGAGCTCAAAATGTACCAAATGATTGATGGCTCGATATGGAACCTCGACTCATACTCCTTTGCCATACCATAGTCGATAAGCAACTTACTAAATGGCATGTATATTCCTCAATCCAATAATAGAAGTGACCTATTAGTTTGGGGCCTAAACAAAATGGAGTTTTCTTTGTTAAATTGGCCTACAAGGCCATTCAACGAAACTACAAGTCAAATAGGGCCAACCATTTCAATTGGATATGGAAACTGACATGCCCAAAAAAGATCAAATACTTCATGTGGTTTTATATGCTAACATAATTGACTGCCTACCAAGCACTACCTAATAAAATCCATAGGATTAGAAATAAACACCCTTCGTACACTACTAATATCAGAAACTTGTTGGCACCTTTTCATTGAATATACTAGGGAACAAACCCTATGGGGGCAAATGGGAGGCTCATCAAAAGTAAGTCAGATCGCAATGACCAAAACCATGATTGGTTTACTGCCTTATGATATCTAAACTTGAAAACCAATTAATTGTGGGGTAAAGTGAGAGGTCACCCTCCCTTTCATAATGTGGTATGTATGGCTAGTAAGAAATGAACAGTTGCACAACTATGGGAAGACACACATTGACTCCCATATTCCAATTAATGCACGCCCTAGAATATATCTCACTGGCAGGATACCAAACTAAAATGGCTAGAACCTTAATGACATTTATAAAATGGAAACCTCCCACAATAGGATATAAACTAAATACAGATCCATCAGTCACAAGCAACTCTGAAAGTGGAGGAATCGGGGGGTGGAGGGTTGATAAGGGATACTAAAGGCAACTAGATAATAGGCTTCATGGGGAACCTATCCGTCACAACAAACATCAAAGCAAGAGTTTAGTGCCATTAGAAATTAAACTGATTGCCAAGTTTTAATAACTATGCTCTCAAATAACCATCCGCATTACAATAATATTATTCTTGATTGTAGGGCTGTAATTCAGTAGCTGGGGAACCCCCCATTCTGTATAGCTAGCCAAGGAAGGTGCAACTATGAAGATAGCAAATAGTACTACTTTTTGCGAAGTTCTTCCTTTGTTTGTACAACAAACACTAAAAGCAGACAAAGATGAAACTCTTTTTGTTAGATTAAAGAAAAAGAGACTCTACTACTTTTATTTTGAGTCCTCGCCAAATGGTGGACCCTTTCCTAAACCCGATTAATAGTGTAGGCAATTTTTCAATCCCTTGTACTGATGTATATTAGTAAGCTAATATAATATTTTCTTTCGTTACCAAAAAAATGAAATATATAATATCAAGAGTTTATTTAAGTTATATTTAAGACTTACAAGTTGTAAAATTAAATTAAATAAAATCATTAGTACCTCTAATCACATAGATCAATAAAGATATTATTTTGATGAAGCAAGTTGAGTCAAGTGATAATTTTGGAAGTGTTGAATAAGATGAAACTTTACTAAGTCTTACTGAAGTTATATTTAAGTTTGATATAAATAGTTAACTAAATTTAATTAGAGACATAGACTAATTTATTGAAATTATATTTGAATTCCGCAAGTAGACATGTAGTATTGAATGGATATAATCGAAAGATTAAAATGGAATAAAAATACCCTTAATGCTTACATGGCATAGATAACCAAACAAGTATCCTTTGTGCATGGGTGGAGGCGGCGGAGCCACCATACTTTCAAGGGAATCATCCGAACCCCCTTCGGTGGAAAATTATACTATTTATACATAGTTAAAATAATTTTTTATGTATATATAATAGATATCGAACTCGGTTCAGCTAGTTCATGTATTTATTTCTTTAAATTTTGAACCTCCTTTATTAAAATCTTGGCTCTGCCATAGCCTCTGTACATATTACATGTGCTTCAAATTCTTTTTAAGATTAAATTTTATATTTTTTCATTAAAATCCCATTTTTTCTCTTTCTTAATTTCTAAACCTTCTTTCTCTAGGCTATTTTTTGAGTAGTTCTTTTCAGTACATTGGAAAATTTCTCTGTCAAGCCAAGTCTCTCTATTATCAAAATTAGATGTTTTAAAGGAGCAAAAACATTGATGGCAGATCGGAAGCTCCGAGCAACCCCATTTGATTCACAAATTGTGCCACTGATTTGTGACTACTGGTGTAATAATAAATATTTTGATGATTATTTGTTGTATTGGGATGTTTAGGTGTTGTTCTCCGGTGATATTTGAACCAAAAAGATGGAGGTAGTGTTTTCCAATTCTAGCATAAGGGTTTAATGATAAAGCATGGTGGTTTTAAAGTGAGAAAATAAAGAAGAACCAGAGAGCTCTGTTTTTTCGATTTGAAGTGAAGCTGTGGTGGCTTCACATGATGCTATCGTCACCAATCTTCATGATCGATGTTGAAAAGAAAAAAGTCCTAATTCAACGAAAGAATTAGTAAAAATCGGAGTCGAAGGGAAGTAAAAATAATGAGAATATGTGTTGAAATGCCAGGACTTTTACATCAATTGACACGTGATGTTCGGAGAAGATGTTAGAAAATACACTAGAGAAGATGACAATAAGATTTTCTAAAAAAATGATTGGAAAGGTTTAGTGGAATTATTTTCTTTCATATAATGTATGGTTGCTTCATGACTACACGTTGATGATTTGTTGCAAAAGAATAAAAATAATTTTAACGAGAAGAAGAGATTTAGAAGATGAAGGAGTATAATTGATTAGGCTTAATTAATTAAGTAATGTCCAATAGAAAAATGATACTTGTATGTATTAATTACTTTTAAAATTATTTATGAGAGTGGTGCAACTCTGTATGCCACACTAGCATTATGGGTATATTTATTCCATTTAAAATAGTTAGGAGGTGATAGGAACTTAGTTAAATTAAGGTGTGTCGCTGTGATTTTGGTTTAGGAGTTACTTATGGATTATCTCTTTCTTTTTTTAAAAACTATGTATTCAAAATTAACTTTATTAATTAAATAATACTAGATATTTTTTATACAAAGCTATGTAGGATTGAACAAGCAACCTGGCCTGTGGAATTTCAGCACCAAACCAACCTAGCTACGTGCAAGTTTGATTCAGGGGATGTCACTCATAGAATATATTTTATTAACTGTATGTACTTATTTAGTAAATTCTTTCAACGAAACTCTGTCACGTAACACCTCTTGAATCTTCTTCAATGTGCCCCTATGCACATTGAGGGTTACTTTACTAGTAGACCAATAATAACTCATGAACGCATGAGAAGGGTGTTTTAGAGAATGTGTATATATAGTCGCAATTAGTTCACGAGACTTGCACAAGGCACATGTGCAATGCACTTGCCCAGAACTAGTCATACTATGTTAAAAGTGGAAATACCCCAAGCAAAGAGTTAAAAAGGATAATCTACTAAAAATTAGTGCATCTTCAGTGTTTTCTTTTTATTGTTTTAACATTTAAGTTTACCGAGTCAAATAAATCAGTTCATATTTTGTAGGAAGTTTATTTAGACAGGAGTCTTAGTAAGTTGTTAGAGTCTAATTAGTAGTTGAAGTTAGTGATTCAGCTTATATAGCTTTGTATCGGCTGTAAATGAAATCCATCCGAATAATAACATTTTTCTTTGTTCCATTTCATGTAATACTGTAAAATTCATGTCTTTCTCTACTTATTTTTTGTTTCATGGAATCAGAACCAGGTTGCTGATCTGATTATTTGTTCAGTCTTCTCGTCTATCAAGTTGTCTTAGTTTGTTGGAGGAGATCAAAATTGCAGAGAAAACTTTTGTGTAGTATGGAGTCAGTAAATGGGGGAAATAGTTCAAATACCCAATTTGGAGTCGAGAAGCTTGTAGGGACAAACTACACATATTGGAGAATGTGTATCGAGGCTTACCTTCAAGGTCAAGACCTGTAGAATCTTATAGTTGGTGCTTAACTAAAAATTCCAGCAAAAGCTCCAAAAAATTTAGAACCACGGAGAAAATGGAAGATCAAATGTTGCAAAGCACTCTTTACTTTAAGAATTTCAATCGAAAAAGACGCTCATCGATCATGTACATGATGTTAGCTCACCAAAACAAGTTTGGAAGATACTTGAGAGATTGTTTATTAAAAAGAACACTGCTAGGCTACAGTTGTTGGAAAATGAATTGGCAATGCTAACATAAGGAGACAAGTCTATTTCTGAATATTTCTTACAACTTAAAGTTATTTGTGCTAAAATTTCAAAATTAGATTCTGATGAGAGATTGGTGAAGCAAGATGGTGATGATTTCTTATTCGAGGATTCAAGGAGTATAATCCATTTGTCACCTCCATTCAGGGCTAGACAGAGAAACCTTCAATTGAAAAATTTGAAAGTTTGCTTTCCAACCAAGAGGCATTAGCAAAACGAATGGTAAAAAGTTTAGAATCAGATACAACTTTTTTTCAAAGGACAAGAATAAAAAGAAACACACATCATCTGGAAGCAGGAATAATGAAAAACAATCAAATGGTGAAAAAGTTACTAGTGCCAACTTTGATAATAGGAAGTGCTACAGATATGGTAAAATTGGACACATCAAGAAATATTGCAGAGTGAAGCTCTCCAAGGTAAATGTTGCTAGCGAAAATGATGGACATTGAGAAACTCAAATGGGAGCAGTGTTTCACCATTAAGGTTACTGAATAGGAGAACAATAATGTCACACCCGTTCAAGCTCTCTATAATAATGATAGTTGCAAACAAAATGGATCCTTAATTCGGGTTGTTCACATCAAGTAACTGAAAATGATTCTCTTCTTTCGGAGATGCATCAACATAAAAGAGAACGAGATGTTGTTATCATGGGAACTTGACATATCCAATAGCTAATGAAGGAGTTTTGAGGATTGGCATTGGAGATACAGGGGCTGTCAAATTGTACGATGTATTTCATGTTCTAGGTTTGAAGAGAAACTTAGTTTCAGTTTCTCAAATCACTGATTCTAGAAAATATATTTTACTTGGTCCAAATGATATGTAGAATATATCTACTGATGTTGTTCTTACGGGTGAAAAGAAAGGTTCTTTATTTGTCAGGGGAAGCCTATGTGAAGAAGATAATTCAAACAGATAGCACAACAATTTGGCATGCTTAACTGGGGCACTTGGGATACTAATTGTTGCTGCACATCTGTTCAAAGAAATAGGTGGATGGTCAACTACAAATATTCATGAAGGAGTAGTTCATTAAGGTTGCCAATTTTGAAAATCACATCGTCTTCCATTTCAAAGAATAACAAATTGTAGATCCACTATGTTCGAGTTGGTTCATACCGACTTGATGGGATCAATTAAAACAACAAGTTATAGTAGTTTTTGGTATGTCATGGTACTTGTAGATAACTTCTCAAGATATACATGGGTGAAGTTCTTGAAAGAGAAGAGTGAAGCCTTGTCACAATTTGTTGAGTTTAATACTGCTGTGGAGAAGGATTTTGGGGTAAAAATAAAATGCCTGCATAGTGACAATAGCGGCGAATATATGTCTGATGCATTCTTTAAATACACTGATAAGCATGGTATCTCAAGGAAAATGATGTGTCCAAATACTCCCCAACAGAATGGTGTTTTCGAAAGGAAAATAGCTCATCTTGTATCTACAAGCCTTTCCTGGTAACATGATAAGAATCTCCCTCTAGAGCTTTGGGCTAAAGCTATTCAATAAGCATGTCATGTGATAAATTACTTGCTGCTATGACCAGGTAAACAAAGATCCCCTTTCAAATTCTATAACATAAAAAGCCAAATGTAAATTATTTTTGGGTATTTGGTTCAACTTGTTATGTCCACATTCCAAAATCTAATCAAACCAAACTTGATCTAAAAGCAAAAAAATATGTCTTTGCTGGATATGATTCATATAGGAAAGGGTAGATGTGTATAGATCCAGAAACCAAAAAAATTGTCACTTCCAGAGATATCGTGTTTGATTAAACATCATTATATAATTCTGCCCAGAAAACTAGCAATCAAGAAACTATTCTTGATGATTATCAAGAGAATTTTGAGCTACTTCCAGAGATAGATCAACTTGCAAGTTTCAAATAATGATAGAGGCTCAAATTCTGATGATGTTGAACAACAAAATCGAAAGGAGGTCAACAAGGGAGAAAAGATAACCAAGTTATTTCAAAGATTATAAGGTACAATTGAACAACTGGTCAATTACTTTATGCTTCTTTACAAGGGTATTGGATGAACCAGTAAGCTTTGAAGAAGCCAAAGGTCATCTTGAGTGGAATGCAGCTATGCAAGAAGAAATTAATTGTTTGAACAAAAATCAGATGTGGGAGTTGGTGTCGAAGCCAGAGAAATATAAGCTTATCACTTGCAAATGGGTTTATTATTGAAGAAAAACTTAGATACTGTTGTCAACAAGTACAAAGCTTGGCTTATATACATGGATTTTCTCAAAGTTATGGACTGGATTATGAGGAAACATTCAGTCCGGTTACAAAAATGGTAAAGGTATGAACCATTTTTTCTCTTACAACATCTATGAATTGGAAGTTGTGGTAGCTTGATGTAAAGAATACTTTTCTTTATTGAGAACTAGACCGTGAATTATTTATGGAGCAGCCAAAAAGATATGTCTCTATGTAGTATCCTCATCATGTTTTCTGATTAAAGAAAGTATTGTGTGGTCTTAAAGAAGCACCTTGTGCTTGGTATAGTAAAGTTGCCCAATACTTTATCTTTTGTGGCTTCAAGGTTTCTGATGCAGATTCTAGTCTATTTATTAAATTAGAATCAAATGTGCAACTGATAGTCTTACTATATGTGGATGACATGATCATTACTGGAAATAATGAAGCTACGATTTCTATGTTAAAAATGATCTTTCAATTTGATTTAAGATGAAATATTAGGGGGAAGTGAGTTGTTTTCTTGGTCTAGAAATTGAAGAATTAGATCAAGGATATTTTGTCTTTGAAAACACATATGTAAGGAAACTGTTGCAGCGTTCGGTATGGGGGAGTTGAAAGAAAAAACAACTCCAATGGAATCACATCTCAAGCTGATGAAAGCTGAAGGAAAAGCATTAAAAGATGCAAAAATATTTCAGCAACTTGTTTGTAGTTTAATTTATCTAACTATCACAAGACTAGAGAACGTTTATTCTGTTGGAATTGTTTTACAGTTCATGAAATATCCAACAAGTTCAGAACTAAATGCAGCAAGGCGAATTTTTTGTTATGTGA
>DF360700.1:14667-25093 GCA_000787875.1 Solanum virginianum | reverse complement strand
ATCCTCAAGGGCTTCAAACTTTTCATATATCCAACAAGTTCAGAACTAAATGCAGCAAGGTGAATTTTTTGTTATGTGAAGGACTCACTAGATTATGGTCTTATGTACAGAAGACATGAGAAATTCATGTTAAGTGGATTTACCGACGCAGATTGGGCTGGACATAAGAGTGATAGACATTCAATTTTGGGATATTGCTTCAGTGTTAGTTCAACTATGATTTCTTCGTGCAATTAGAAGCAACTAGTGGTAACATTATCTAGCACTGAAGCTGAGTATGTAGCCGTGACTATGGCTGTGCAAGAATGTATGTGGTTGAAGAGATTAATAGGAGAGATGCTTAGCAAAGTTGATTATGTTGTTAAAATTAAAAGTGCAAGAGGGGAGTGGGGTGAATTGAATTTTCTTCCCTATTTTTTTCTTAAGTCTGTAATCAGTGAGTTGACTAGTGTACAGGATAGTCAACTAAATGAAATAGATATGTAATTAAGCAGAAAATTAAAGTACGTAAAAGAAAAGTCATCACCAGATATTTTTATACTGGTTCAGATTTTATGTGAATCCTAGGTCTAGTCCCCTTGGGTTGCAAGGGATATCTTTTCAAGCCTTTAATCGTCCAATGGTTACAAGGAATAAAATATAAACTTTAAACTTAGATTTTCTCTCTTTTTTTGTTTTTCTTTCTTTTGATACAGTCCTCTCCTTCAATTTTTTTCTTCTATTTCTCTTTCACAGTAACTAATCTAAAGATTATAATGATATTCTAAAGATGAAGAGCTTTTTGCTTGAAATGCAGTAGGCTTGTATGAGTTGTGAGATATCCGGATGCTCCTTTATATTAAAAAGATGACATCTCAAGAGATTTGATCCTTGGATTGAAGCAGTGATGAATCCTCTTTCCAACAATAAGGGCAAGGCAAAGGATTAGTGATCTTCATGCAATCTCCTAGATTGATCTTGATTGATTCCTGTAATCTTCCTGATTCCTCTTGATTTTGTAGATCACACAAAAAGAAAAATAGAAAAGGATTAGTGATCTTCATGCAATCTCCTAGATTGATCTTGATTGATTCCTGTAATCTTCCTGATTCCTCTTGATTTTGTAGACTCTTTTTGATTTATAATCTTCTTGAACATTTTCAGCGGTAGATTGATCTTGATTGATTTATCTTGATTGTGTAGATCCTCCTTTTTGATTGATAGTCTTCTTGATTGTCTGCAATGGCTGTTTGGTCTTGATTGGAAAAGATCTTTGATTTATTTGTTCCAATATCTTTTCCTTTTTCTTCTTTTATATCTCCTTGATTTACTCCATTAGATTTAAGATTGATTTTCTAGTTGTGATTTTCCTTTTTCCTTTCCATCAAGGTTGTTTTCCTTTTTTGTGTTTTCCTGAAATTAGTCATCACTCAAAACAAGTTAGCATTAACAACCTTCACCTTTTTTATGATGAAAAATTTGATTGTGTAGTTTACTTCCCTATGTATAGTTGATTAAGTAGCTCCCCATGAGTAGCTGCTTGGTACTTGACTGGTTTCTTTCATTTCTCCCCCTGAGTTGATACCTGGTAGTTGACTTGCTAGGAAAATACCAAAAGGAACAGCAGAGAACAACATACGAAAAATAGCAGGCACACAAGTAATAATGCAACTACATAATTATAATATTTCTCCCCCTTTTGACATCAGCAAAAAGGAGAAACATACTAATAGAGCAAGCAAAATAGATAAGCATAGTTTGGGCGTAGTGCCCTTAACAACAGTCCTGAAAACATACAAGGACTACTTAGCAACAATGCCTAAGAAAATATGATAAGGTGTTCACAATAGAAGTCCTTAGGTTTTCGAACAAGGCTGTCAGAGAGGTTAAGAGTTCATCTGAACTAGTTTGAACCTTTTGAGCAAATTCTGCAGCCTCCTTGATGACCTGATCTAGCTTCAGACGAATCTTTACAACATCAGTATATGTTTCCTTAGTAAGAGAGCGAATCTTTTCAATAGAGTCAGTGACAGAGTCAAATTTCCAGTGACTAGAAAGAAGGAAATCCTCAAGGGCTTCAAACTTTTCATCCATCCCAAAGATTTTAGAGAGAATGTCTTCAAGGCACTTGGAGTCTAAATGTGTGGTAGAAGCTAGAGTAGGAGGAGAGGGTTCAGAAGGAGAAACAGGACTAGTGTTATCAGACTTGAGAACCCAAGAGTTGTTTGAAAGAACATACCCCATACTTCCAAAAGCCCTAGAATTGTAGCTTTGCTTGACAGCAACAGATAGAATATTAGTAAGGATAATAGAGTTTGCTTCCAAGATACGAGATATAATCATTCCATAAGGGAGAATAGGGGGATCAATGGTAGAGTCGATCATGTAGTTAAGAATAAAAGAAGAAAGTTTGAAACTTTTCTTTGAAAGAAGGCAGTAACTGTAGAAAGTATCATGAACAGACAGTGAGGAGAAGGAACCTGATCTTGGGAGAAGAGTGGTTGCAACAATATGCGCAATAACACGAGCTTCAAATGAGACATCTTTGGGACCAAGGGTTGAAGGACAGGGTCCAGAAGGGTTGGAAGAGAGTGCCCTTTTGGCTTCTTCAAAGGACACATCAAAATCAGAGGGCCAAGAATTTTTAATGGAGCCAGAGAAACCAGAGCAATTGATTTCAAGAATTTCATCAAGAATATCATAGCACAGGAAGATTTATTTTCCTAGAACAGGGTTTCCACTTCACCGAGCTTAGATGAACAAAGGTTGGCATAGAATAGTCAGACCAGTGGTTCATAAACCACTTTAAGAGAGGAGGAAAATACTTTAACCTAACCTTGGTATTCAAAGAACTCTTTGATTGGACAGTGAAGGGTCATCAGAAGATTAGGATCGACAATGCGGCTATGCATGATAGTCTTAGTTCTTAGGGATTGAAAAAAGGTTTCATTAGAATAGTACCAAAAATCAATTTTCAAATCAAGGGATTTTTCAAAATCAAACCACAATTTCTTTTTCTGATCACTGTAGAGATGAACATGTGTAGGATGTTTAAGAGAAGATGCAGGAGGAGAGTTGGAAGATGGAGGATATGATGATGTGGAGGAGTTTTCAGAGTCAATGGGAATAGGGGAATGGGCAATGCCCTTCCTTTTGAACCTTGAGCTCTTTCGTGGAGTCATGGCAGACAGGAGTGAGGGGAGAATGCAGAGAAAGAAGTAAGGAAGGGGTTTTTAAGAGTTTGAAGGAAAGGGAAGAAGAAGAAGAAGGAAAGAAGAAGAGAAAAAAGCTAAAATGATGGGAGATGAAAGGAAAGGAACGTCTATCACACAAAAAGAAAAATAGAAAACCCAAACTCTAGTCATCAAATTAAGTGTATACATCATAATAAATGAAGTATCAGAAATCATGCAGAAAAAGGAATAAAATCAAATTTTAATTAAATACAACTCATAATTACTGGAGCATAACAAAAAATAACAATTAATATATCTAAGAATATTCAACAGAGAACTAAACTGGTTTAGAGATAATATTTAGAAGATTTCTTAGAAAACAAAATCTTTCTTCTAAAAGAGGTTTTGCAAAAATATCTGCCATTTGATTTTTAGTATTAATAAAAAATAATTTTAATATTTTTATTTAAAATATGATCTCTAATAAAAGGGTGCTTGATATCAATGTGCTTAGCTCTAGAATGATGAATGGATTTTTGGTCAAACAAATGGCACTTGAATTATCACACAACAAACTAGCAGGCTTAACATTTATATCAAAATTAGTTAATTGATAAAATATCCACAAAACCTGAGCACAACATAAGCCAATGGCTACATATTCAGCCTTAGTGGTTAAAATTAAGACACAATTTTGTTTCTTGTTGTTCCAAGATACAAACAGTTTCTAAGAAATTGGCAGGAGCCACTAGTGCTTTTTCTGTGTACTTTATCACCTGCATAATCTGCATCAGAAAATCCACGAAGATCAACTGCAGGGGATTTTTCATACCATAATCCAAATGAAGTAGTTCCAACTATATAAGAATTATCCTTTTGACAACAGTCAAATGAGATTCTTTAGGAGTAGATTGGAATCTAGTACACTTACAAACACTAAAAATGATGTCAAGATGACTAGTAGTAAGATAAAGTAAAATCCAATCATACCTCTATATTTTGATTCATCAACATTCTTACAATTTTCTTCAAGGTCCAAGTTGCAAAAAGGACTCATTGGAGTGCTGATAGACTTGGCATTTTCCATACCAAACTTTGCACAAGTTCCAAAGCATTACTTTGGTAGATGAATATCCCTCGATCAGTTTGAAATATTTGAAGGCCCGAAAAGAAAATTAACTCACCCCTCGTACTCATTTAGAATTCATTTTGCATAAGGTTAGCAAAGTCCTTGCACAAATCAGGGTTAGTACTTTCAAAAATAATATCATCAACATAAATTTAAATAATAATAATGTTGTTTGAGGAGGATTTTTTAATAAATAAAGTAGTGTCAATGCTTCCTGGTGAAAAACCATGAGATAAAAGAAATTTTCTTAGGTGCTCATACCAAGTGCTGGGAGCCTTCTTTAGTCCATAAAGAGCTTTTGACAGTTTAAACACATGGTAAGGAAAGTCTGGATTTATGAAACCTAGAGGTTGTTTTACAAAAACTTCTTCTTCGATAAATCCATTTTAAAAGGCACTTTTAATGTCCATTTGAAAAAGCTTAAAGCCTTTATAAGCAGCATAAGCAAGAAGAATTCGAATAGACTCTAACCTTGTTACTGGGGTGAAAGTTTCATCATAGTTGACTCCTTCTTTTTGAGAGTAACCTTGAGCCACAAGTCTTTCTTTATTTCTAGTTACTTCTCCAGCCTCATTTAGCTTATTTTTAAACACACATTTTGTTCCAATAATAGTAACATTTTCAGGTTTGGGGACCAAGGTCCAGACTTGATTCTTTTCAAATTGATCTAACTCTTCCTTCATTGCATTTATCCAATCACTGTCTTTCAAAGCTTCTTCAATCTTTTTAGGTTCTAATTTGGATATAAGAGCAATGTTTAGCATTTCTTTTACTGGATGCTCTTCCTCTCATTATATCATTGGCATCACCAATAATAAATTTTCTGGGGTAGTCAGGCTCACTTCTCCGTTCATTTGGAACATTTTCAACTGCTGGTTGGCTTTCTTTGATAGTAGATGACTGATCATTTTTTGCAGCTACTACAGGAGCTATTTTGTCAGAGTTAGTGGCATCTTCATCATCAGAACTACATCTTTTTTCAGGAATAGGGTTAGATTCATAAAAATCAACATGTATAGATTACTCTATTATGGAAGTATGTTTATTAAAAATTCGATATGCTCTACTAGTGGTAGAATAACCCACAAAGATATCATCATGGCTCTAAGGGTCAAATTTACCTAGATTATCCTTATCGTTGTTGTGAACAAAACATTTGCAGCCAAAGGGATGAAAATAGCTAATCTTGGGCTTCTTTTCATTCCAAAGTTCATAAGGGGTCTTCTTGAGAATTGGCCTGATTAAGTATCTATTAAGAATATGACAAGCAGTGCTTACCACTTCTGCCCCAGAAATGGTGAGGAAGAGATTGTTCACAAATCATGGTTCTGGCCATAACTTGAAGAGTTCTATCCTTCTTTTCAACTACTCTATTTTGTTGAGGGGAGTGACAGGCAGAAAAATTGTGTAAGTATTCTTCTTCATCGCAGAAGTTTTCAAAGGCACTGCTTTCAAATTCTCCTCCATGATCACTTCTACTAGAAGTGATGTGTAATCCTTTTCTCTCTGTACTTTCTTACAAAAGAACTCAAAATTTTTTAAGGTATCACCCTTGTTAGCTAAAAACATAACCCAAGTAAAACGTAAATAATCATCAATAATAACAAAGGCATACCTCTTACCACCAATAGTTGTCTTTCTAGTTGGACCAAAAAGATCTATGTGAAGAAATTAAAGTGGTTTAGTAGTAGAGACAGTGTCCTTTAACTAAAAAGAATTCCTTGTTTGCTTACCATTTGACAAGCATCACAAATGTGATCCTTTGTGTAGTCTAGCTTTGGAAGTCCAATAACCAGTTCTAATCTAGCAAGCTTTTCAGTTAATCTCATGCTAGCATGACCAAGCTTTTTATCCCACATCCAAAATCTTTAGAGATGGATGCTAGGCAAATGTGGTTTGCAGATCCTTTGAATGAGTCCAATACGTAAACATTTTTATCCTTGCTTCCTAGAAGAATTATCTTTCCTATTACGTCCTTAATAATGCACCCAATTTTCTTAAATCTAACTTCCAAGTCAGTATCACATAGTTGACTAATGCTTAGCAGATTGTACCTCAAACCCTTCACAAGATACACATTAGAAATTTCACAAGTTACATCGAAAGAGATAGTACTAATATCAATGACAGTTCTAGTTGAGTTGTCCCCAAAACAAATTTTTCCACCATTAAATTCAGTAACAGATTTGAATAGATATATGTTGCCAGTTACATGATTTGAACATCCGCTGTCAAGATACCATTTGCCTTTAGATTTCACGCGGAGTTCCTGCAAAACAAGATTACTTGTTTTTTGGTACCCAATGTACTCTAGGTCATTTTTGGTTAGGATTTTTTTTACTCTCCAAACCATGTTGGTTGGTTTAGAGAGATGAAATTTGTACCTGGAATAGGAGTGACTAGATTTACCATAATAATAGCATGAGCTTTTACCTGTTTCATCATATCCAAACAAACTATAATAACTACTTTGAGAATAAGCTGACTGGTTTAAGCCAGTTGACTTGATTTTATTAGGACGACAAAATTTTTGAGCATTTTTTAAAAGATTTTTCAATTCAGAAATTTTTTCATCAAAAAGATCTCTTTCAACAGAACAAACTTCGAGCTGAATTTCCAAAGCTCTTTTCTCATTTTGTATAGTTCTAAGATTTTCAAAAGACCTTTTTAAATCTGTGATGGCTTGATCTAGTAAAGCTCTTAAATCATTGCAATTTCTACAGAAATATGGTTTTACTTGGTTGGGTTCTCCAATAGCCATGAGGCACATATTTATAGAATCATCTTGATCATATTTAGATGTGTCTTCATCACTCCAGCTGCCAAGTGCTTTGTTTCTTTCATATCCTTGAGGGTATATTTTCTTAGATTCTAGACACTCACTTGCAATGTGTCCAAATTTGCCACAATCATAACACGTGCCATCATTTCAATTATAGTTAGTAATTTGTTTATTTCTAGAATTATTTGGCTTACCTCACCTTTAATTTCTATTGTGCCAAAAAGTTTCTTTGATAGATCTTATGATTAGTGCGATTTCATTCTCATTGAATTCATCATCATCTTCTTAATTATCATTAGTTGCTTTGAATGCCACAGATTTCTTCTTCTCATTTTTCTTGCCCTTTTTAGTCAGATGAGTTTTCTCAAAAGAAATGAGATCTCCTCAAACCTCATCATATGTTAGATTTTTTAGATCCATGCTTTCAAATGCTACGACTTTGGCATGCCATTGAGGAGGTCAACTTCTTAGAACTCTCCTTATATGTTCTATGAGAGCGTATTCTTTTCCAGCAACTTAGAGTTCTCCAATGATCTTGCTCAGTCGTGCAAACATGATCTCAATAGATTCTCCTTCTTTCATTTGGAAGAGTTCATATTCATAGACAAAGAGACTGACAATAGTTTCTTTTACTTTGTCAGTTCCTTCATAGTCACTTCCAATTTGTCCCACATTTCTTTAGCAGTTTCGCAATCGGAGATTTTCAGATATTCTTCACCACTAATTGCATTGTACAAAACATTCTTAGCCTTTGAGTTTATTTGAATGATCTCCATCTGTTCATTTGTGTAATTTTCCAGGCTAGGAATGACAGTGGTCTGACTTTCTTTAGTAGTTGATAAACATCCATTTGCAGGTTTAGCAGTAGGGATGGGAATATAACCAAGTTTAATGACCCTCCAAACCTTAACATCATAGGATTTGATGAAGGTCTCCATTCTGATTTTCCAGTGTGAGGAATGTTTTTCATTGAAATAAGAAGGCTTAATTTGAGAAGTTCCCTCTTGAAATAGTGCTCCAATGGTTTGATTTTCATTTGCCATGATTTTTTTCTCACTTGTGGTTAGATAGAAAGATTAGTGAGACCAGGCTCTGATACAATTGAAAGTGCAAGAGGGGGGTGAATTGAATTTTCTTCCCCTTTTTATTGCTGAAGTCAGTAATTAGTGAGTCGACTAGTGTACTAGATAGTCGACTAAATAAAATAGATAAGTAAGTAAGAATAAAATTAAAGTGCATAAAAGAAAAGTTTAACACCGAATGTTTTTATACTGGTTTGGATTCAACTGAATCCTAATTCCAATTCCCTTGGGTTACAACGGATATCTCTTCAAGCCTTTAATGGTACGATGGTTACAAGGAATAAAATGTAAACTCTAAACTCATATTTTCTCTTTTTTTTGTGTTTTTCTTTTTCTTTTGATACAGTCCTCTCTTTCAATTTTTTCTTCTATTTCTCTCTCTTTTTCTTTCACATTAACTAATCAAAAGATTACAATGATTTTCTAAAGATGAAGAGCTTTTTGAAGAATGGCTTGAAATGCAATAGGCTTGTATGAGTTGTGAGATATTCGGATGCCTCCTGGATATTGAAAAGATGGCATCCCAAGGGATTTGATCCTTGGATTGAGGCAGTGATGGATCCTCTTTTCATGAATAAGGATAAGGCAAAGGATTGGTGATCTTCATGCAATCTCCTAGATTGATCTTGATTGATTCCTGTAATCTTCCTGATTTTGTAGACTCTTTTTGATTTATAATCTTCTTGAATATTTACAGTAGTAGATTGATCTTGATTGATTCATCTTGATTGTGTAGTTCGTCCTTTTAGATTGATAGTCTTCTTGTTATGAGATATACGGATGCCTTCTTTATATTGAAAAGATAGCATCCCAAGGGATTTGATCCTTAGATTGAGGCAATGATGGATCGTCTTTCGATGAATAAGGATAAGTCAAAGGATTGGCGATCTTCATGTAATCTCCCAGATTGATCTTGGTTGATTCCTGTAATCTTCCTGATTCCTCCTGATTTTGTAGATTCTTTTTTATTTATAATCTTCTTGAATATTTACAATGGTAGATTGATCTTGATTGATTTATCCTGATTGTGTAGGTCCTTCTTTTTGATTGATAGTCTTCTTGATTGTCTGCAATGGCTGTTTGTTCTTGATTAGAAAAGATCTTTGATTGATCTATTCCGATATATTTTCCTTTTTCTTCTTTTATATCTCCTTGATTTACTCCATCAGATTTAAGATTGATTTCCCTATTGTGATTTTCCTTTTTGTTTTCCATCAAGGTTGTTTTCCTCTTTTGTGTTTTCCTGAAATTAGTCATCACTCAAAACAAGCTAGCACTAACACAAATTAAATGTGATAATAAAATTGTTGTCAAGCCTACATCAAATCCAATTTTTCATGGTCGGAAGAAGCACATAGAGGTTCGACATCACTACATTGAGAGAAAGTATTGGAGTAAGAAGTTGTTCTAAATGGAATTTCTACAAATGAGCAAGTCACATATATATTCACAAAGGCCTTGATAAAGCCTAAATTTAAATATTTCAGAGCCGCTCATGGAGTTATTGATCAAAAGTATGCACTTAGGGGAGTGTTAAAAATTAGTACATCTTCAGTGTTTTCTTATTACTGTTTTATCATTGTTTAAGTTTACTGAGTCAAATAAATCAGTTCCTATTTTGTAGAAGTTTATCTAGACAAGAGTCTTAGTGAGTTATTAGAGTCTAATTACGAGTTGAAGTTAGTGATTCAACTTATATAGCTACGTATCGGCTGTAAACAAAATTCATCAGAAAAATAACATTCTTCTATGTTCCATTTCCTGGTATACTGCAAAGTTCATGTCTTTCTCTGCTTATTTTTTGTTTCATAAGTGTGTTGGATACACGTTACACTGTGATTTTACTTCTTAAGAGAGATTTCAAGAAATGACAAATTTGTTCACTCTATTAATAATTGAGCCGGATCTGGTGTATCATAAGGGATTTGCCTTTTTTATTGATTCATGCGGATTGAATCAAAAAAATTCTTGAATGAGATTAGGGATGAATCGAAAAAGAAATCTTTATTGGTTCTACCTCCTATTGTTTTTACGAAGAGAATGAATCTTTTTCTCGAAGGATCAGGAAAAAATGGGTCCGAATCTCCTGCGGGAATGATTTGGGATATAATTTTGTTGGGTTATGCTTCAGCAAACTTGAGATGGCAAAATATTCTTTTCTAGCTAAGCCTTCATCCTGCTAACATTTTATGTTGTGTATATAATTTGTTATAGATTAGGCTTGTCGCAACTATATTAGTACATCTGATGTTTGAGTCCTACATCACTGCATTCATAG
>DF360701.1:45770-59152 GCA_000787875.1 Solanum virginianum | reverse complement strand
TACATATATGTCTTACAAAAAAAATATTTAATAAAGTATTTTTATTTATTATATTTTACAAAATTAAATTATATGATTAAATAAGAAGGAAACTTTATTCTATTTATTAGTTTTGTAAATGTATAAGGTAAAAACTATAATAAATGGTGGGCGGTATTGAATTCTCTATGAGAATTTTTGTCATGGTTAAATTGTTGTTTTAATTATTAATATTATTATATATTGTTATTGTTACATATGAAAGATTGTGATGATTAAGATGTATTAAGTTCTGGCTTATTTGTAGAATTTTATTGGAAGGTCCGCACTGCAGTTAAAAATTATTTAATCATATAATATAATATTTTAAAATATAATAATTAAATAAATAATTTATTGAGTATTTTTTTTTATAACACATATATGTAATAATTCATAATTTATCAAATTGGTGTAACATAAGGGAGAGGACTTGTACGATCAATACTATTAATGCCTTACTCCCTTTGATTCGATATATATGAACTACATTACAAATAATGTTTAAAAATTATTTAAACATATAATTTATTTTTTTAAAATATAATAATTAGAAAAATTACTTAAATGTCTTTTTTGTAATACATATATGCAATGATTCATAATTTATCAAATTGGCATAACATAGGGGATAAAAGTTGTACGATCAATAGTATTAATGTCTAACTCTTTTGGGTTCGGCAAATATAAACTATATGCATGATTTATTTATTGACGTTTACTGAGTCTAAAGTGTTTTGAGTTGTCATTGTTGCAATATTTTACAGATTATATTTAAAAATTATTTAATCATATGATTTATTATTTAAGAAATATAATATTTAGAAAATGACTTTATTAGATTTATTTTTTGTTTCGAATATGATTACAGCTTTATGATTTGTGAAATTGGTGTCAATGATCATAACTTTGACTATTTGGTTCAAAATCTTTGATTAAAAGTTATATTTTGACATTTTAATATTTGAGTTATCTCATTACTTGGAATAATATGGGTGGATACATATTATAGGAATTGTCATTTTTAAATAAGATCTTTTCAAGTAATTTAAATTTTTTTATAATCAGAGAATTATTTAATCCGTCGGTCAACTATGTCAATGTTATACACTCAATTCGACAATAATTTAATTTATACATAAATATGTTATACACCTCAAGCAAACTCGTAATACATTAAACAAGAAAAAAATATACACATATTTATCCCCCCCCGCCAATAAATTATTAGCCAAATATGTTACACACATTATTTAAAAAAAAATAATGAACTTTGTAATTTCTTTTTCAATGTTTGACTATAAAACCATTAAATAATTAATCATCTATCATTTTCAATATTTTGAAAATATAAGTGAAGAATATATATTTAATTTTTAAGATAAAGGGTAAAAATGTCCAAATACAAACTAGTTTATAATGTGAACATATTTATTAATCATTTTAGTCAAATTTGGGTCAAGTTTTTGGGGCCAAAAAGATCTTTCCTTTTTTGGCACAATACGTAAATTGACCTCTTAATTTCGAGCGAAATTTTAAGTTATAACTCAAACTTTCAAAGTGTACAAATAGGCACTCCAACTTGCTCGTTTTTTATCAAGTAGGCACAGCTTTACAGCACAGCTCATGTGCATGAGATGCACTCTTTATGACATGAATTTTATGTCCAGTCTCACTATGCCACATCATAAATTTATTCCACCTATTTATATTTAAAAAAAAAACACATCATCTAACACTATTCCACTATTTATAGTTAAAAAAAAGTAAAAGAAACATTTGTGATTGACCAAAATAAATTTATTTTACGAAAAATTTAAATTTTTTACTCTACCCGAGACCCTCATTCCCCAGCCACCCCAACCCTGTCAGCCCCCACCCACCCCCACACCCTCATACAAAAAAAATGTATATTTACAAAAAATTTAAATATTAAGAATTTTAATTTTACAAAAAATTCAAATATTAAAAATTTTAATTTTACAAAATATTCAAATATTAAAAATTTTAATTTTACAAAATATTCAAATATTAAAAATTTTAATTTTTACAAAAAATTCAAATTTTAAAAGTTTTGATTTTTTACTCCACCTTGAACCTTATCCACCCCGACCCCTAACCCCCTACCTTTACCCTCCCACCTTCCAAAAAAGAATTTAAATATTTATTTTTAAAAAATATTTCAAATTATGAAATATTTTTTTCAATGTAAAAAACTAGAAAAAAAATTTCTTGAAGATTAGTACTAGAAAGAAGAAAAACAATTGTATTTTAATTTGGAAAATAACGGTTTATATATAAAGGGATGTAGTAGGGGTAAAAATGATAATTTGAGCCTTTTTTACTGTTGAAATCTTCAAAAAAAATAGCACTCACTCGCCCCTTTTTGCGTGTAACACACATGCTTCGCCATGTCAGCGTCTTGTGTTTACTTGATAAAAAAGGGGCAAGTTCAAATTTTGGCTCAAAGTTAAGGGTCCAATTTATGTATTGTGCCTTTTAAAAAGTCATTTTTTTTCAAATATAAGAAAAATGACTTTCCTCAAAAAACTAAGTAAAACATTTTCTAACACTCTCCTTCAACCTCATATCACATCCCCTCCCCACCCCACCCCAAAAAAAGTTTTTAAAAATTATTTCAAATTCTAGTTTTATTACCAAATGCTGAATAATCTGGCACACAACCTTGCACCAAAAGCTGGTAAAAAAGATCACCAGAAAGCAAAATAGGTACCAAATCAGGACCAAGATAGTCATCACAGAAATAGGTACTTAGAAGAAGAATAGAAGGTGAGGCTATACCCATAATACCAGATGAAGAGCTGACTATTTTTTTTTTTTTAAAAAAATATATATATCATACCAAGAATCTGGAAAATATCACTTCCATAAAGATAAAAATAATCATCATTAGAGTTTTTGATAGAGCAATAAGTATAACTTAGACGCGTTGCTCTACTTCTCCGCCAAAAAATAAGCACTGATCACTAAATCCAGCATAAAATTCTTCTCTTTCTTTATTCAATTTAGAGATTTTTTGTGTTCCTAACTCATTGCGCAAGGAGCTAATTCACAAACTCTGAAATTAAAACTCTTCCTTATTGGAAAATAAATTACACATGGGAGGAAGTTGGAAAATTAAGTCAGTTGATGTGCTCATAATCTATTAAAGTCTTCAATAAACATCCATAGGAAGTTACATCAAGTTGCTCATATACGATCCAACCGGCAAGCTTGATCAAGAAGTTCTGTGCTAGTTGAAAGTTGAAACTGCAGTACCTTTTCTAAGCAAATGATTTCTAAATTCAGAGCTTGCAGCCAGCATGCTACTCATACGTACAGCATGGTATCGACTCAGATCTTACAAAACAGCGCTTCAGAAAATATCAAAATTGTTTTCGCTTGTTGGAGAAGAACTTGTCTCTCTTTGTCCAAACATACAGAAGGAAAATTAGGACTCCAGCAGACATAGAAACTGATGCCCAAGGAAATGGTGGGTCCTTGAAACAGACTAGTGATGCTTCCAGCTCTTGAGAAGCATAATAAACAAGAGAATGAATGGCATATATGTCATGATCTGATGCCCTCAGGTAATACAAAGCCATTTCAAAGTCAAAGTGTGAGAGTGCTGAAACTGCCTTGTCTAGCTTGTACTTGAACAAGTTCCACCTTTGCATGAACTCAGTAAGCTGATTATGCTTGAGAAGTTTTCTCTCCCCGCCGTGTGCAGAAATGGATTCAAGAACTTCAAGAGCACTAGTAATACTGAAGTTCAACGATGTCAACAATACATTTCTCCTTGCAGCATCCTTCTGCACAAATGACAATGAAGAAACCTCCGAAAATGGGCCGAATGGTGTTTGCCCAACACTCCATGTATAGTCTACTAGAGTACTGTTGTGTCTTGGGCTCCAGACCAAATGTGTTGGTGAGACTCCCCACATGCTCTGTAAGATGGAACCTACAATGGGCCTCTCTAATTCGCGAGTCTGGGTAAACACATGACGCCCATTACAACTATAGTCACTCACAGTCTGAGTACTCTTTGTCCTGACTGCTATAACCATATCCTTAAAGGCCACGGACTGATGATAACGATCAAGCATCAGAATTGAACTGACGTCCAAATCAAAGACATAAACCGGAAGTATTCTTCCAACAAAGTCCTCCTCAGGAAGCTTAGCAATCCGCCTAAACTCAGCAGCTGATTCAGACAATGTCTGGTGTAAACGCTTAGAGTCCAGGTATTCACTGACAATAAGCGTATAGTTATCAAACAGGTACCTAGAAGTATATGCAGTAGCTGCCCTCGAAATGGCAAAAGAACAAATAGGGCACTCTGCTAAGTTCACTTCATACTTCTTAAATCTCAAAGACTGATCTCCAAACAACAACCCATTCTCATTTACTTCATCCATAAAATTCCTTTCCATCAACTTCCAATCTAACCCAACGATATCGTTATTATCCGAAGAACCATGTATGTGTATAAACTCAACTATCAAAGAATTCTCAAACGGGATAGGGATTCGCAAAGAGGGCACGAGAAGAACCTGATAAGCACTCCAAACCAGTGAGGCCAAATCCGAAAGCAGTGCCTTTTGGGACTTGGGTCGACCGTGCAATGAAGCAAAGGGATGAAACTCGCCACGTGGAAGTACACCATCGCCGGACAACCCGGGGCCATAGTCAACAGGACCGGCCCCCAAATCAATCCATAGATACCGCTCTTTTCCAGTCCAGACAGTGCCCAAACACTTTGTGAAAGCAGGGGATGGATCGCCAGGTGTATAGCTATAAGCATAGGGTTTCGATTGGGAACCCAAATTGAGAATATATATGTAAATCCCACTAATTGGTTTCTCTTTTTCAAAATCTTGTTTTATGATTTCATCAACTATTGAGTGAGGGACAGAGGCAAGCACGGATCTGAAAGAGGAAGGTACAGTGGCGAGATGGGTCTTGAGGGTTTCAGAGAGACGTGAAGAAAGATAGGAAGGAGCAAGAGACACATCAAGGTGAAGTGAATGGGATATAGAGAGGTGATGTGATGGTTGAAAAGAGAAAGGGGTGATGACGTGGAACTGATCGGAAGAAATTGCCGATGAGAGAAACGAAGAAAGCTGAGATTTGGCAGAAGAGGAGAAGTTGGTACCAACAAGCTTGACTGTGATGGGGACGGAAACTTGTAGGGAGAGGAGAGAAGAAGGGATGGGTGGGTGATGTACCGAGGGATGAGAGAGATGCTTCTTGAGAGAAGAAGGAAGAGAGAGGAATGAATCGTTTGTGGCTGTCGGGTCAACCCGATATTGTTGGTTGAGGAAGGAGTCTAGTCCCAGGATTGGGCCGGAGGTGGTGGCTGTGATGAAGAGTTGAAGGAGGAGGAGGAGGACGCCGACGATGCCGGTGGTCGGAGGCATTTCGGAGTTTTGGGAATCCGGGGAAAGGGTTTGGGGGTTTTGAGCAAAATATGATGCTGGTTCAGTTGACGGAACTGAAGGTAAGAACTGAGGGCACCAGCTACGGAAGCTGGTCAATTACTTTGATCGTTTTTAATTTATTTTGGTACAAAAGGAAAATATTTGTAGAAAATAAACAAATTTTTTTAATTTATTTTCTTGCATTCCGTAGGAAAATAAATATTACTGTCTTTAAAATATTTGAGTATGATTAGGCTATAAGGTGGGGAGTAAAAGCGAGATGTGTTCGAATGATGAAGAATATGTGAAATGTCTCAAGTAAAATTTGTTCTTTCTTAATTTCTAAAGTTAGGTTAAATTTTTTTAAAGAATTAGTTAAATATAAAAAATATTTAAATTGCGATATAAAAATCAAATATATTTTTTTATCACAGCAGGAGTGACAAGGTTAGGAATGAGACCATTCGAGAGAAACTAGAGGTGGCCCTGGTGGCTAAAAATATGAGGGAAGCAAGACTGCGATGGTTTGGACATATGCAGAGGAGGAGTATCGATGCCCCTGTTAGGATGTGCGAGAGGTTAGTTTTAGGAGCTACACAGAGGGGTAGAGGTAGGCCGAAGAAGTACTGGGAGGAGGTGATTAGACATGATATGGCGGAACTTAATCTCACTGAAGACACCCCTCTCCAGACCCCACTTGTGGAATTTCACTGGGTATGTTGTTGTTGTTATTGTTGTCGTCAAATCTCACTATAAGTTGTGGGGTTGCATATGCTATATTTAAATAATGGTTAATTTTATTTTCTATATATATATATGGATTACATTCTGATAGGTAAATCCATTTATGATAACTTCATTTTTGAATGCAGGTACTTGTTGAGTAAGCTGGCAGTGTGGGAGCTACGTCACGTGTCCAAGGAACAAAATCTACCAGCTGACTGCATGACCAAGGAGGGAGCAAAAAATGGAAGGTTTGATGATGTGAAAGTTTTTGTGATGCCTTTGGAGTTTGTACAAAATCTAATTCCATCAGACTCGACAGGAACTAATTATCCTATGAAGATAATTACTACTGACTCCTATGCAGGCCGGGATATGCCCTATAGACAATTTAAGTCAATTTTGTATAACTATAAAAATCTAAAACTGCCAACACTGGACTGTCAGCAGTCTAGCCTCGCTGGGCAAACTAATCTTCACATATATGTATATGAAGTTAGCGTTTGGTCCAAATATTTAAATATTCTTGACAAGTTATTCATGATGAGTTTTGGTGGAGGTTTATCATGCGTTTGACCACAAATTTTAAAATATTTGATTATTTTTATTTTTAAAAATATAATTTATACTTACAAGTAATTATTTAAAATATCCACCAGTTTATATTATCATTTCACAATGACATGTCAATAAAAAAATAGCATTATAACATAATTGATAGCAATCAACAAAAATAAAATGACAATATGAGTAAGATTATCAATCGATACTTAATCTTGTCACTGATTCAATTCAAATTATAATCCATCAAAAATAATTTTTTTCCTCAATTTTATTACTCAAATTATAATTTAAACATTTTCGAACGAGGTATATATTTAAAATAATTTTTAAATATATAAAACTTTCTAAATAAATACTATACCAAGTTTTCAAATACTCTGCTAGTTTTCTATGGTACTTGGAAGCTTATTCTTCCAGTATATTTATCAAATTTTATTGTACTTTTTAAGCTTTTCTCAAAAATTTTAAGATAAAAATAGAAAAGAATTTTTTTTTAGAGTAACTCATTATGGAAATCTTTAATTTTTTAGCTCTATAAAACCCAATTCAAATCCATTTTCCCACAGAGATAATAATTTGATTCATCTGCCAGGTTAGGAAGAAGAGGCAATTGTTGCCAAATGGTTCTCACTGTTGCTCTTATTCCTTGTTGAATTTTCTCGAACAATGTTACAATATACTAGCCCTAGTTAACCATCGAAGAAGAGGCGATCGTTCCCCATTCGATTGTGATTTTAGGGTTTCGATAGAGAGAACCGAAAGATGGAGGACACTTCACCGACAACTCGAAATAGCTCCACAACCATAACAGACCTCAACATGGACGCATTGATTCACTGTGCAAGTCACTTGAATCTCCAAGACCTATCGAACATGGCCATTTCTAGTAAATATCTTCAAAGAGCCGCGTATTCTGACCCAATCTGGCAATCCCTTTTCAGGTTAACGTTCTTCTGGCTTCATTCGGACTTATATTTGGAATTTCAGGTTATCCGATTTATCTAGATGTAAAGTATTTGAATCTTATTAAGGTATTAAATATACAATTTAAGTTGGAGAAGCAATTCCAACAACAACGACGATAACATACCCAATATAATCCCAAGTGGGTTTGGGGAGGGTGGGGCTGTAGGCTGACCTTATCCTTACCTACCTTCTGAAGGTAAAGAGTTTGTGTGTGATATCCCCACCTGAAGTAAAACAAATCAAAGGAATTATGAAAAGGAAATACAGTAGGGATGAAGCCAATTTGAAGAATAATGGAGATAAGAACAACAGCAACAACAATTAATACAGTAACCAAAGCAAAGGAAACATGTAATAGTAAAACAGAATAATAAGATAGTGGAAGAGTAATAATGATAATAATAGTACATATAAGGAAAAAATAAGAAAAATAAATTATAACAGATTAGCTCAAATAAAGGTTCATTAAGGATAATGAAGCCTCAATCTGAAACTAGTGGTCGGCTATATAAATCGTCTATATTAGGAGGGCATGCAATTTGACTTTCTTGAAGCTGCCTGCAACCTTCCTTCTTTATCCTGTATATAACCAGATATGCTTAGCAAAATTCATATCGCCAGAATTATAATTAAGAGACCGTTGTCTATTGTATAGAGGTAGAACAGGGAATGCATACTTTTTCTGGAATGCTATCTGCTTGTACTCTTGGAGAATGACCACCTTAACTTTCTGGTTTTCAACATTTTACCGAACAAAAGGAACTTTATCCCTGAAAATGAGAGTATATGAAAATGTCACTTCCTTTTGCTTGATAACGTTGCTGAATCATTTTATCTTCTTCTTTTTGTTTGTTTGATATCTCCATTCTTCTATCTCTTTGTTCAGTATAATTAGTTTTATCCTGCAAACATGAATGTGCTATGTGAAGCTGTCACTTTCTTGTTTTGTGGAGGGGAGTAAGCAAAAAACTGGTTATTGAACGTCTCCCAGCTTTTGTGCTTTGACATTGTGGATGCGAGAAAAATATGTGGACATTGAGTAGCCTCGGCAACCCTAAAACATGACTATAGTTTTTTTCATGTTCTTTTTTAATCTTTTTGTGCAAGATGGAAATGTGTGGAGATTGTTGGTTGGAATTTTTTTAAGGCAAGTGGGTTTGCCTGAACTTCTAAGAGCTTGTAATTGAATAAATTCCAAAATCAGAACTGGTGTAGTGCATGTGCCAACGATAATCAAAGCTACTTCTGAAGTTTGGTGATATGGAGCAACTTTTGATTGCTTAGGATACCTTTAACTCATATATCTTCTTAGATATTGGATAGAGTTCTCTTTTGAGTACCAATAAAAAAGAATATCTTCTCAGATATTGGGATCCTGGCTTTCTGAATGGTTAACATAGAAGTAAAATCTTTGTTGCATTGTAAAGTAAAGAATATACTTTTTTCTTTTCAGTATATCATCGCTTGCCAGTTTCTTAGAATGTAGTACTAATTTCGTGTTCTGTAGACAGCGGTGGTCTCCACTAGTACATACTGGCTTTCCTCACACATCAACTGCTAGGGAAGCATACCTTGCCAGGCGTACTGATTTGCTGCAATTCAAGTTCATTGACCCTGTTGTTGTAGACTTTCCTACTGAGGCTAAGCCTCATGAAAATCTGCATCTTGACAAAGACAATATCATATTTTCTCAGGTAGTATATCTACCATTTCTTCAAATTCCTGTCATACAACTCTGTGGTGGCTCTAAAGAGTTAGAAACAAGGTAGATGTTCTTAGGAGGCCTCCAAATTTGGGAGGGCCCAACTTTTTTTGGATAATAATAGGTTATAGATTTTTTTTTTGTTTGAAAAGATATTGAGTACTATTTGTTAAAAAAAGTAAATTTTTTCATATTAAAAAAAGTATTATTAGAAGAAGTGTGTCACATCTGGAGTACTATGTGTCAAGAAAAATTAAACAGATTGGTTATATTATCAATTGAATAAAAAAACTTAGAAGAAATCAATCATGATAAAGTTATTAGCAACTTTGTAGTCAAAGAGCATGAAGAATATACTTTATAAAAAAATATATTAATTTTTTATAGTTTAAGGCCTCTATTTGATTTTGGCTTTAGGCCTTTAATGTGCTTTAGCCACTCCTAATACAACTAAAGTGCATACTTTAACTGCTTCTTAAGTTCTTGTGTTATATCATCTTGTACCATCAGGGATGTTGATGTCTAACAGATTAAGCTTTATTATCTTTCTCTTTTGGGGGAGTTATGGTGTTATTACATGTTTCTATGACCCCACACAGGTTATTAGATGTTTAAAGTATTTATTTGACTCAAATACATTTTGTATAACTTTCTTTTCTTTCATGCCCCTTGAAAGTTGATCATTGGATGACCAGTTCTAATATGAGATATAACAGGACTTTCGAGAAACTGTTATTGTGATCTTGACATTTCCATTCATCCCTTTATTCTAGTCCATTGGATTCCATCATGATTTGTACTAGCTTTGGCTTAGATCCTCTTTATCCTATTTCCTTATTGACCTATTTATTGCTTCCATGAGTATGAGAAGAGAAGATACCAGCTGCTCCATAATGAATCTTCCTCAGGATGGTTTGCATGTATAGGCTACTTAGAGTGTAACTGCCTGCCCCTTGAGCTAGTGCTGCAGCCCCCCCCCCCCCCCCCCCTGCTTTTTCGTTTTTCATGAATGGAAAGAAATCATTGCAACATGCTAAAAAGCTGATAGTTTAGTAGCGTTACTTTTTTGAGTTGTGATTTCAATTGCTACTGATTTCTTCAGCATCCCTTAAGATCTAGTTACTTTCTTTCTTGTTAACCAAGAAATCCTCAAGGGTATGTGGTGCACATTTCAAAATCCAGTAATGAGCCTGCTTCTCTACCCTTCTATACTTTAATATATTATACTTTTCTCTGTGGCAATGCATATAATCCACTAGACAAAGCCTTCAGGCCCCTTTATGATTCAGAGAAGTTGTTTTCCACTGCTTGTGCCTTCTCTTCTTTTTATCTTTTGTGAAGGACCATACCTTTTTTTTTGGGATAACCAAGAAGTACCTGAGGGCCGCTAATGCTCCCTTACCCACCCCACCATCGCCACCGTCAAAACCCTTCTCCACATTTATGCCAAGTTGATTATAGTCCATTTACTAATCTTTCTTATTTTGACCCTTTTATTGTTTTTGCCTTACAAAATTTAGGTATTTAAAGGATTTTCTGTGGTCAATGATTCAATGGATGCCTTTTTCTAGTTTCAACTTCCGTGCAACATTCCTAATAAAGCTGGTAACATCACCATCACCTGGATTGCCCACTTAACTAGGTTTCATCTTACCCCACATCAGTAAGAGTCTCCACTTCACCGATTACCTTCTATTACTTTTTAGTTTGTATATAATATTGGATCAAGACAAGCTTAAATGGAGTGACATGGTTAGTGAGGGTTCATATACCCAACCCCAAATGGGGGCAGTTGTTGTAAAGAATGCTTATTTCCGGAAATCCATCTGATTATCTTTGCGAGGTGGGAAGTATTCTTGACCCCAAATGGGGGCAGTTGTTGTAAAGAATGCCTATTTCCAGAAATCCATCTGATTATCTTTGCGAGATAGGAAGTATTCTTGCTTTGGATGATCCAAAATATACCCATGTTTCTGAAAGCTGTTTATAATAACTTGAAATATTGTAAAAGTAATAAAATTTTCATTGTACTCTGTCTTACTGGTGAGTATGTTATGATATTGGCTTGTCATCTTGTTTAGTTGGATTTGCCCGACAGCAAGCTATGGATTTGCTTTTTGAAATGTTTTCAGTGTTCATTAAAAAAAAAATCCCCCCACCCCACTCCCCAAGTGGATATGAGTATCCTTGCTTAGGATGGTGGTTGTGTGGACGTTTCTAATCCTTATCTTCTGCAGTTAAGTGGATAAAATATTAAACCATATTATTTATGTGATATGCTTTTTGTTAATAACTTGTATGCAGGGTTCTTCAGTTCATGTGTTGAGCATTGACAATTTTCTGTATGGAAGAGATTCATACGTCACACTCAGGGATCACACTGCCAGAATTACTTCTCTGAGGTTAGAGTTGCTGTATATTTTCTTTTATTTGAGAGTTAGCACAGTATGGTAAACCAGATGGATATGTCAAACTGATCTCTGCTTCATGGTGGGATTATTCTTAGAAAGCTCTGGAGAATGTTATGAGATGAGAGGAAGTTTCTAACTTGTTCCCTTTATAGACTTCACACTTCTGCCAAGATAGATCCAAAGGATGTAACTGATGTTTTCATTTTAGTGTGGCTGTTAAAAATTTCAATCTTAGGCTATTTCTTTTATTCAAGTTACAAATTATCTTCTCACCTAATTGAAGAATACACCGCAATTGCAGGAAGTTTCTTTCTCACTCTAAACTTATGTGTTTGTTTATTGAAACTTAGATTCTGGATCTAGCCTAGATGAGTTAGCTTGTTTTTTCTTTTGGATAACGATAATGGCGGTGTAGGATTAATTTGTGTACACCTTGACTATTCTATTGGGTACTCGCTACCAACTACTAACACAAGTATTGGGTAACTCTATCACCAAGCCTTACATAGATGCAAAGAAATCATCTAGCATTTTGTCGTTATCAGGATTTCGACCTAGGTCTCAAAGGTTTCACTACTTCATTGATCTCTAGGTCACACCCTAGTGTGAATCATACATGAATGTTTTATTCCTCGCCTCCTTGGTTTCTTGTCAGTATAGTAAGAACAAGTCTACTACCATACATTTGGAATTATTAGGAGTTTATAAGATTGGACCAAATGCAGATTCCGAACAGAGTACTTAATATTGGACTTGAATCATGTTTCTTATGAGAAACTTGACTCAATAGATTGACACAGATGTAATACCAGTGACATATCACAATAAAATTGTCATGAGTTTTGTTCTTAGACTAAACAACGAAAGATAAATTTGAAGTAATGAAAACAAATAATTTTTTACTGATAGTTTAGACTGACAATCAAGAGTAGAATGACTAAGGTTTCGAACAGAGTACTAATTATTGGACTTGAATCAAGTTTCTTATGAGAGAGTTGACTCAATAGATTGACGCAAATGTGATACCAGTAACATAGCTTATCACGACGAAATTGTCATGAGTTTTATGAAAGATAAAATTCGAAGTAATAAAAACAAACAATTCTTTACTGATATTGTAGGCCGATAGTCAATAGTAGAATGATTAATTAAACGTAGGTTGGCAATTAGTACATGTGACTTCTTCCATAACAAAGATAGGCACTATAGATAAAAGCATTGTAAAGTCTTTGTTTCCTTTCTCCCTTTTTCTCTCTTTTTGTTATTGTTTGAACTGCATCATCTAAAAAATTAAATTGATTGAAACAAAATATTGTGGAAAATTTTCATGACAAAATTATTGTAGAAATTTGTTGTAGAGATTCTTTTTCTTTTGGGGTGGGGAAGAGGGAAGGTTTGAAATAATATGTTCATGAGAAGCGAGTCTCAAATTTAGGATCTCTACAACATACTGATATATCACGTGTATTACCTAATCTGAACTATGGTTACAAAAAAGGGACACTTTTATTTGTTTTTTTCCAGGCCTGCAACATTTTAATCTTGTTTTATTTATTTTTTAGAGCAAATAGGATTCTG
>DF360701.1:21149-45719 GCA_000787875.1 Solanum virginianum | reverse complement strand
AAATAGGATTCTGATATAGATTTATTGTTTGATAATGGTAATATAGTGGTAAATAGCATGCAAAGTTTGGTAAATCAACAGAACAGATTCTAGATCATCCAATTCAGGATCATTTACTTTCACTTTCAAATATGTAGTCGTTTCTGTTTAATATGTGTATCAATAGCCATAATACTACTAACTGCAGATTAATTCCATTGGAAGAGACCTGCTTGAATAGTAGCAAGATGCTGAAAAATGATAAGCTTTTGGTAACCTCAAGCTTTGACCATTCAATTCGGCTATGGTGGAAGGTAGTTTAAATAACTCAAGATGAGCTGTAGTTCTTTGAACTTTTATCTGATACTTGTGTCAATGAGCAATCCATGATCAAATTTTCTGCTGTCTTTGATGTTCTAATTTGTTGAATCTCTGTAACTTATTATTACTAATTTTAACTTTTGTTTTCACTATATCATGGAGTTGCCGTACTGATTGTTTTATTCCTTTATGTTTTGCTGAATATCCTTTTCCTATTGAAAAAATTAAGAAAGAAAATATTCCTCTGATGAAGCATAGTTGGTCTATAGTCTATAAGGATTGTGCACAGATGTGCATTATATTATATTATGTTGCAGATTCCCATAAGTGGAAGAATTGAAGTTTTTCCACTTTTTCTTTTTGTGCAAAAGTATGTTTACTTTACGATACATATTCCCATCACTGGAACTATTGAATTTTTGCAGCTTCCTACCTAGGGAATATGGGTTTTTAAAAAAAATTAGTTGAATATCATGTACTATGTATATGAGTATGCATGAGTTTCTGGTTATGTTCGTTTTGATTCTGTGTATGAGTGTCCAATCTCTTAAAATAACTATGTTGTCCATCACTTCATTAGTGTTGCCTATGGGTTTTATTTCTAGGGGCATTGTCAAAGAAGTTTCAGAGGCCATAATGGTTCAGTTTCCACACTTGCAGACAAATTGTTGGGTGATCGTCCGAGTAAAATACTTGCAAGCGGTGGTTTAGATGGAACTGTTCGATTATGGACCCTTGATTCTAGTGGAAAGCGCGGCCAACATGCTTTAAAGGCAACACTTTATGGGCATGAGAAACCTGTAGTGCTGATGTCAGTTGCCGGGTATGATGTAATTGTTTTTGCATGTTTGTTGCAATGCTTTTCAAACGTCAACCAAATACTTTTCAGACGCCTACTTAACATTGCTTCCTCCTGGTTTCCCTCTTTCTTTTTATGATGGCCTGTTGTCTGCTTTTGGATTACTCAGTGTAAAGATTGCAAAGATTCTTTGCTATGAATATGAATTGAGATTCTTCTAACTTATAGTGCTTGTGGATCTTAGTTTTTCTGATGGAAACATTAAATTTCTTTTACGAGGTTGCAATTCAAGATTTATCTTCTCAATTGTCTTATGGTCTATATCTCTCTATTTTCAGGCACAAGACATCTCTTCTAGTGAGCATATCAAGGAACTCCAAGGTATAGTAATCTATGTTAGGACATTTAAGTTTGTTATGACTTATGAGCAAGCCACACCCAAGGTGCCAAATTTGAGTTTGTTATTAAAATTTTCCAGGACTTTTTATTTGATTCTGTTGACCATTATATTTTGCGAATTCTTGTTAATAGGTCGTGTGCCAAGATATTGCCATCACTTCACCCCCGATTTGTTCTGTTATTTTATATAGTTTCCTAACTATCTGATGTTGCCTTTGAACTCAACTTCCCCCACATGAATGAAATCTGTAAAACTTTGCTAGTCCAATACTTGATGTATTTTCCACAATTTTTTCCTTCTAAGTACAAGTGAGTTGAGTTCCATAATCGTAAAGCAGCATTATCTGTTCTTATGATGCATCTTTGATTTTCATGAAGCTTGACAATTAACCATGTGATTTTAAGTTCTCCTCCTTAAACCACATACGTTCTAAGTAAATATGTATAGCAAAGGCCAGGCCCTCCTTGACAGTATTAATATCCTTCAAGCTAATATTTCTGTTATCTCATTTGCAGAATCTAGTTAGCTCAACTTATTTGAATTGGCGAGGCATCATTTTTCTGTATGGCTTCATTCACTTGTTACTTTTTCCAATGTGGTTTTGCAGAACAGTACATTTCTTTTATCATTTATATGGCCATGGCCCAATTAACAAAGAGAAACTTCAATTCCCTTTCAGCAAACATTTTTCAAACTCTCCTATTAATTTTTTCCACATAACGCTTGCAAGCTTGTGCTGTCAAAGTTTTTAATTGGTTTGAAATGATCATCCGCATACATGTTGCATCCTTGAACCACTATCATGAAGATGATAAATAACCTCTTTAGTTTAGCTTCTTTTTGGAACTTTTGTGCTTCTTGGTATAGAATCAATAGTTTCTTTCAACCTTAACTTTAGTTGATCAGGGCAGGTGATGGTTTGGGACACTGCTACTTCATCCGCCGTTCGCTCTTCATGCTGTGTGGGAAAGAGCACTGTGCCTGGCGCACCTAAGGCAATGAAGTGTCATGAATCACTGATCTATATTGCAGCTGGTTCCTCCGTTGTTGCAATTGATATAAGAACAATGCGTCAAGTCTTCAAGGTGAACCATCAAGAACTACATTCATTTCAAATGTTGCCAGAGAAATCATTGATCTGCACAGGGTTAGCTCAAAGGTATGATATTTCCAACTCATATGGTTGACTTTGTTTGATAAGTAGTTACTTCATTATGCATCAACTGGCCTCTATACTGTTGTGTTCATTCATGTGCTAATGCAAATGGTGTTGTTAGAGCAATGCTTTGGGATGTCAGAAGAGGGTGTGACATACAGAAGGGAGAAGCAGTAGCTGAATTAGATGGACATGTGGGCAATGTAAATCTCTTGCACATGGATCCCTACAAAATTGTTAGTGGTGGGCTGGAGGACTTCCAGGTACATGTTTGGGAGACGGGGAGCGGTGGACGAGCAAATTCGTTCATTTGCTGCCCTCTATCTGATTCTCGCCCAGGCTTTGGGTGTTCGGCAATGGCTGTTGATGGAAGTAGAATAGTAACAGCTTGTAATGATGGGGACCATAGTGCCTTGTGTTTCCGGGACTTCAACAATGCCACGGTTCCCATATCTTCTGATTCATGCATTCTCCATTCAAAATTTTGGGGTCCTCAATCACAGGGTGATACTTCAGAAGAATCAGATAATGATTCTTCCTAGCTGCTCCTTGACTATAAAATCTTATTGATTTTCTTCTTTACACCTGTATTATGAGATTAATTTTTGTTTTTCATCTTCTTACTCCGTGTTATTGCATTGGACTGCCCTTTTTTTTTAAAAAAAAAAAAATGTGTTGTACGATACATATTGCGCTCTTTATACCTTATGCCATACATGGAATAGAGTTGATAATGATTTGTCTCTCCAATTTGCAGAAATATAATTCTTTTGAGTAGTGAAACAATCTATTCTCTTTGTTCTTCGAACACGGTATAGTGTCCAAGTCTATCTCTGTTTGGATTCTCAATCCAGACTCTTAAGTGGACATGAGCATCAAGGGGATGTGTAAAAGTGGAATTTCGTCCAAAAATATTTGGGAAGCTTGTGGCTAAACTCTAATTTGGAGTCCCAAATTGATTCTTGCGCTAATTTATGAGCTTTTAGGAAAAAGAGCATAACGTAACAATAATATGAAAATTTTTAAGACTACATTTTGTACTTGTTTGCAACGCTAGCTAGCAGTTGTGAAGTATTCCCTCCAATTTATGTGGTAGAGTTGAATTTTTTAGGTTTAAAAATAAATTTAACTGTGAATTTTGGACACAAGAATTTGAAATAAAATTAATATATTTACAACTACGTAAAACAAATAGTTTAAATCACAAAAACTAATAATTAAATTTTTTAAAATATATATAAAGAAATTTCAAACAAAGTTTTGATAGTACTTCTTCGTCCATTTTTACATATTTACTGTACTAAAAATAAATAGTCAATATTACTTGATTGTTTATGAAATTAAGAGATAATTTTTACACTTACCTAATTTGCCTTTATTATTAATTATAGTCATTTTTCAATTATATTTTTTAAGACATTACATTTATTATATTCGAATAGTGATTCGGTAAAATTATTTTCATCATTTATTACTTTTTAAATTTTTATATCAAATGAAAATCTTAATAGTTCAATTAATTGATTACTTAAACTCCTACCTTATTAATGAAAATTAAATTCCCACATTGTGATTCCCTTCCCTATTTTTTCTTCCCCTATGCCAATTAAAATTTTTTTTTTTATATCAAGTCAATAATAATGAACGCGCTGCTCATATTTGTCCTTGGTGGCATTGTTTTCCTGACAGACAGCATAGAAATACCCGCCGTGACAACTGACACGTCGAAGGAGATTTTATCCAAATGGATGATCCACGTCAGATGACACGTTGCATCAGTTAAGATTTGATGATGACGACATAAGAGCAGAAAACCAGAAGTTGGAGGAAGGTACAACAGTCCAATGGAGGTGGGTGATGTGAGCAACGGTGGTACATTGTATTTTGCTCTGCACAATTCCCAATAGAATTCCCATCTCTGGAATGGACACGATAGGCATCCGCAACTTCCCTTTGAATACATATATCCTTTTTTTTGGTTGTCATCCCGTATTCGCATTGTTTAAGGCCATTTGAGGGAAATGTTCTCCATTAAAGATTTTTTTTATACATAATATTTGAACTTAAAATTTTTAATTAAAAAATAAATAATTTTATCTATTGCATTATATTATTTGATATTCTTTTAAATATATAATGTTATAGGAGAAGGATCAAACAATCTTTAAATTACATAAACAACAACAATAATAACATATCCAGTAGAATCTCACAAGTAAGATCTGGAAAAAATAAGATGTACGCAGACCTTATCACTATCTCATAGAAGTAACACGGCCTTTAAATTACATAAAATTAAATAAAAATAGCTTCAATTAATAATTTAATTTTAAAATACAATTGCTATTAATAATTTGACAATGAAGGATGACAGAAACAGTGATGCATTGAGAAGGTGAATTTAAGGGCACTTGGATATTTTTTAAATGAATAAAGTACTCTTTCGTCTCATTTTAGTGATAATGTTATGATTTTTGAAAAATAATTAGATTAATTTTTAAAATTAAATATAAATTATTAAATTATAATTTTTTATAATAATTATAATAGTAATAATATATATATATATATATATATATATATTAAATATTAATCAAAATTATATAATTTGATTCTAAAAATAAAAATGATAAATACATCAATAATTTTTGTTTTTAATATGCTCACTTTGTCATTAATGTGTAAGCAGATTTGCATTGAAATTCACGAAATGCTCGTGTTGTGAAATGATAACTAAAGTACATTTATTTTATTGCATGATAGCCACGTTGGTGAACAAAAATAACAGAATTTCACTATAAATTATTTACGACTTCACATTTAAATTTCACTTACTCATCACTTTCGATATGATACTTAGTAAGATTTTTTAAAAATACACTATTTTTAATAAATTCGATAGATAATTTATTGATATTTTTGAAGAGTTCAAACAATATATATTTTCATATAACTTAATAATTTATTTAAATCATCCTAAAATGAACTTCTCTTCTTTAAGTATTCATGGGGCTGCTCAATAGAATTGGTGGTCTAAAACTATTTTTTTCTTTAAGAAGTTACATTTGTTTAATATTTTTTTATATATTTTATTCTAATAAGCTTTTAAAAATATTATAACTAATTATAATCTAATAATTAATCCTTTTCAGTTGTATTTATAATATTCTTGTAATATTTTATAAGACAAGAATGAATATATAAAAATTATTATATGTTACTTAACAATATAAATGCTTAAATCTCCCTTATTGATTATAATTTAAATTTTTTTTAATAGAATCAATTGTTATCTAAGATGTCAAAGTTATTTAAGAAGTGTTTAAAAATAAAATTAAGACTTCACTTATTGAATATATCAATTATATTATATATAAAAAAAATGCCAATTAAAAATTTTATTTTTTATTTATATAATATCTAATAATATTTTTAAATTATAAAAATTTAATATTAAATACATTATTCCTATATTCTTTATTATTTTTTGAGCCTAAAAGCCATATCTTCTCTTGCTTTAGGGTTGAGCCGCCCTTGTATTCGTCTCGATGTGATCTTGTTAGGCACTAAATAATGGAGCTAAAGAAAATTAAGGGGATAAATTCAATTATTGTACCTAAATATTCCTTTCGTCTTTCTTTTGCAAAATGTTTCACACGTTTTACAGGTAATAACTAATAATATATACATTGAGGAAATTGGTTTTATTCAAGTTATGTTTGACGGTAGAAAATCATATTAGTACTATACTATATAAAAGCAGCTAGAACCAAACAATTGTTCATTGATATGTCTATTTCAATTTGGGGATATTACTGAAAAATGAGTATTCTCTTCGTCTTAAATTTGTTCGTCTTATTTTTCTTTGTTTGTTATATATTTATACATTGCGTTAAAAAATTAGACAATAATAACATACTCAGTGAACTTCCACAAGTGAAGCCGCGTGGGATGGGGGTGAGGAAATGTACGGAAACCTTATCACCACCTCATAGAGATAGAGGAATTGTTTTTGGAAAATCCTCGTTAGAAAAATATCAAGCCCCAAAAACTATGATAAATTACAGTAATTAACAATATGAAATATTTAACAATTATATAAATATTTAATTTGATTCTCAAAAAGCTATCGGCATTACATAAATTGAGACAGAAAAGTTAACATATAATATTTGAAAATTATATAAAAAATACTATAAATTACAATAATTAACAACTTAAAAACATAAAATTGTGAGTTTTCTTGAAATTCTAGCAATTCTAAATAAATTGAGATAGAAACAATAATATAAACTGTTTTGAAAAACTTACATAAAAAATACTATAATATATATACAAAATTTAATTGACTCTCAAAATACTATTTTTATCGCATAAATTAAAATAAATAAAATAATATATATTAAATCTGCATTGACACGTATCTAGTTCTCCAAATAATTGTTTAAAGCTATGCATATTTTAATAATAATCATTTGAGATTTGCATATCGTATCAGAAACTGAGGAAGAACACAAGAAGCTCTGGAAAACTATATACAATGTATATAGACACACACACAAAAGAAATTGGGTACAGTTAAAAAGTACCTAGCATGACTAGGTTCATAGCCTGATTGTCTACATCACTTATACTATTTAAATAATTCGTATATTAACAAAAGATCAATGTTACATACGTACGTATATAGATAAAAAATATATGTTGTGGAGTGTACTTTTATGAATAAATGTAAGCCGTCACAAATTCAAAATGAAAGATCAATAGTCATATTTATATTAAATTAATTAATATTCATCGTATAAAAAATGATAGATCAAGATTCATATTTTTCTCTTCTTGTTTATTATTTGAATTGTTTATTCCTAACGAAGTCTATGAATACCGGTATTCTAAGTTATTGGTAGGGTTTATTTGGTGCATATCTCTTCCTAGTATTCCTAATCATCAAAATAAAATATAGTACTCATTTCGATTTTTTTTATATGTCATTTTTTGTGATTGTATTTGCATTAAAGAAAAAAATAATTTTACTATTTTATTGTTATTTGAAGAGTACAATGTACAATAATTCATTTTTAAGTTCTTTTAGTTGACCAAATGTATCTTTTCAAAGTTCATTAACTATTAAAGGTAAAATAAGAAGAACAATATCAGTTACACATTAATTTTACGAAATGATATATATTAACCACTATTTATTTATAATAAGGGCATCATGTAAAAAAGATTGAATGTAGTAGTTTCTTTGTTCATTTTTATTTGCCAATTTTACTAAAAATAGATGTCTAATTATATTTGTCCATTTTATAAATTAAGAGATAATTTTACATTTAGTTCCTAATTTACCTTTATCATTAATTATAAGCATTTTTCTATTTTATTTTTCAAAACATTGTATTTATTATATTTAAAAGTTGATTTGACAAAAATATCCTTATTATTTATTGTGTTTTTAATTTATGTGTTAAGTCAATAATGAATAACTATGGATGGACAAAAGGAATAACAATTTTATTAAAATCATGATTAAAATAGATCATTTGATTTAATATGTAAAAATATATTACAATTCAAATGAAAAAATAATTCTAATATTTTAAATTTACTAATTATAAATTTGTGTCACGCATGATCTGTTAAAATTTTTTATTAATTAAAAAAAATAACTTGATCTTATATTAGAATTGCGAAGAATATTATTTATCTCAATTTCTTTATCGATTAAAAAAAAGGACCAAAGGGCTAATATTAGAAAAAAAATATTAAGGGATGGAAGACAATCTCGAAAGTGAAGGGGTGCGGAAAAAGAATAAAAGAGGATAATAAATATTTCGTATTATTTAAATTTGTAAAATATTTAAATTGTTTAAAGTTCAAGGTGAATGTTTGAAAATTTTTCTATATTTGTCTTTTCATTTATTGAACTTTTGTATTTTCTAAGATATAAATTACACTACATATTTATAATTTTATAAAGGGTAATAATGAAAAATATGATATGAATTTTATTTTAAAATATTTTTCTTAATATGTGTACATTACTTCACAAATTCAATTAAAATCTGAGTACTACTCTGGCTTTACTCTTTCTTTGTTAGTTTATATCTCAAAAATAATTATTTTATCATAATTAAAAATAATTTATTTTTTAATAAGCTCTAATAAAAATGTTACACTATAAAATAAAATTTTTTTTTTTTTACAAAAATGTTACACTATAAAATAAGAGGGAGAAATATTAAAGAAAGAAGTAAACAAGAAAAAAGAAACCATCCTAGTGGCAGAGCCCATAGGAAATCCAGGGAATAGCCCCTGGTTTTCGTTTTTCCGCTATGTTTATACTCAGTCAAGAGCATAGAATTTAATCTCATCTACTCCAACATCATCAATCAACTTCTACATTCACCTTTAAAAACTGCACACAGTAAAATATCAACAACACCCCTTTGCCTGTTTGCTTCATAGTTTTTCTTTTTCCCCTGAATTGCCCATTTAAGGTGTTAATATCAGGATGAGGATTGAGAAAAATGTGAATGAACGAAGAGGCAGGGAGTATAGCGAATCGAAGAAGAACAGGAAAAGACAGAAGATGGTTCAAAGACTTTACGAAACTTGCAAAGAAGCCTTTTCCAATTGTGGTCCTGGTGTTGTACCATCTGCAGAAAAGATTGAACGTCTCAAGGAGGTTTTGGGTATGCCTTTGTATTTATTTTTGATGTTCAATTCCTGCTGCGTCATAAATCTGGCAAAATTTCAGTTTCCCTTTCGCTTTTATACTAAAGTGCGTATGTGGACCAAAGTACCATAATTGAGTCACAAGGTACAACCCCTCCATGATCTGCATTGTTATTTTAAATTGTATACCTAATTCTACCCTTGTACTGTTATTCCCATTTTCAAAAAATGGATTACAAGGGGGAAAATCAAACCCTTGCTGCAAAAGTTCAGATAGCCACTGAGTTATTTAAATTCCCCAAGAATGTTGAAATGGATGCGAAGAATTTTAAAAGATTTGAGTTGTTTCATGCGATTTTGATTTATTGATTTTGTTGTTTTGTTACCAGACATACAGGGCATTCTATTTGAACAATAGTTGAATGTCTCTCTGCATTTGGTCATGGTGTTGGACGTTACCAAAATTATGGAGAAGTTGCTGTTGATAATTTTGATTGATGATTTCCAATTGTAGCACGACAGGATCTAGTTTCCTTTTTGTTCTTAAATGCTTACTTATTTAGGGTTCTGTGAGGACTATCTAAATGTTTGGATAAATGTAACTGTTATTTCTTTCTAAATTTGGTGACTACTGATTACGACTATTTTGAGATTGTTTTCTTGCTAGTCACAAGAGAAAAGGAAAGTGTTGTTTCATTGGAAAAAAAACTGCTACACCTCTTTTTTCCTCTAGTTGAATAGTTTATCTTGCTTGTTATTGTTCAGTTTTTTGTGAGGAGGATGATAGGTTTGACATGATGATTTACAAGTTTCTAGTTTGTTTGATGTGAATGCAAAATTTCCCCTTTGTTTTGATTTAGACACAATGTAATTACTTATTTACTCGTATGATCGGCAGATACCATGGTCGAAACAGATGTTGGCTTGAGACCGAACATGCCATATTTTAAGTCAAGAAGATATGACAAGGCTCCTATAATAACGTACCTGCACCTCCATGAGTGTGATAAATTCTCAGTAAGTGGCCAAAGTGCGTTGTTTCACTCCAAAAATTAAGAGATTTTGTAAGGAGAGAATGTATATTAATTGTCATGTTCTTTATAGAGATAAGTCTTATATGCAACCTCATTTCGTGCATTACCGTTTCAATATCATGAATCAGGCTCTGTATGTTCTTCTTTTCAGTTCTTTTTTTGTAGGCTTATAAAGGTTTTTTGCTTCTTTGGCAGATTGGTATCTTCTGCTTGCCCCCATCAGCTGTCATTCCACTTCATAATCACCCTGGAATGACGGTTTTTAGTAAGCTTCTTTTTGGAGAAATGCACATAAAGTCGTATGATTGGGTGGACAACCTCCCTGGTGAACCAACTCCGATTGCTAATCCTTTCCATGGTAAGTCTTTTTAGCTGGAGATAATGTGTGTATACATTTCTGCAATTCAGATTTGCTCCAATGTATCAGTCTTTTTTTTTTTTTGAAAAATGAGGGTTCCAGGAAACATCTCTCTACCCCTATGAGGTAGTGGTAAGGTCCGCGTACATTTCACCCTCCCCGTACTCCACTTGTGGGATTGCACTGGGTATTTTGTTGTTGTTGTTGTCTTCTTGGATACTGAAAAAATGTCTTGCTTCCTGAACTCACTCCACTCTGCTCCTAGTCTTCTAGTAGTAGGGGCTGCAAATATTTTGCTAATCGTATTGCTCTTTACTGTGACATTTTCCTTCTTGTTCATGTCGGTCAAAGGGATCCTCCCTTATGTGTTGTAAAATTCCACAAGGTTTTGAGGTTTTTCGTATAGATTATTTGCAGAGATGTATTTTAAAAAATAGCATCAAAGGGGCCTAACTAACTGGTGATCATATCCATTCAGATGGACTTGGGGATTCTACTGGAATTCGTCTAGCAAAAGTGAAGATGGATTCGGAGTTTAGAGCGCCTTGCAAGACCTCCATCCTATATCCAGCTGATGGTGGTAATATGCATTGTTTCACAGCAAGAACAGCCTGTGCCGTACTAGACGTGCTTGGGCCTCCATACTGTGATCCCGAAGGTCGCCATTGTCAATACTACTATGACTTCCCATTTGCCAATACCTCCGGTATACTACTTGTACTTTTTTGTCCTTCAGTTTAACGGAGCTCTAGTGTGTGAATTGTCAAAGTCCTGGGTAAAAAGGTCCAATTTACCTTATTAGTTGATGCCTTTTAAGTAGTAACATTGAGATTTGATTCTCCAAATTGTTGGCTGGTGAGCGGACAGTTCCCAGAACAGTTAAGAGAGTGAATATAAAAATGGCAACTTGATTTTTAATCTATTTCTGGAATCACATGATCAGACAAGAAGATTCTTTGTAACCTTTTTCCTTGACAGGGTGTTTTGATAAATATGGTAAATTTATTTTGATTGTGTACTTGAAAGGACATTTTATATACGGAGTTCATGCAAACTAATGTTTAAATATTGTACATCTATTTCAGTGCCCGACGAACAGAAGGGAGGTTATGCATGGCTGAAAGAGCGGGAGAAACCTGAAGACTTAACTGTAGTTGGAGCATTGTACAAGGGACCGAAAATGGTCAAGTGAATTAATCCCCTACCAACAGAATTCCTGTGGATATGATGATGACGAAAGTTGGCACTGAAGCAGAGAACCCAAAAAAAAAAATAAACTTTTTTTTTTCATTTCCCTTGTTTTCCTCCTTATTTTTTCTTTGTTTTTCTCCTTCTTGCGGTTTGGTAATGTACATATTCAGACCGGAGGAAACAAACGAAGGTCATGGCGAAATTGATGTAGCAGTGTTCTTTTTTAACAGTTACATATTTTCTGACATATGGTTATGTTTTAGCTTCTAAATCACTCAAGGAATTTTGAATTTGAGATTTTCACAGGGAAGCTTTAAGCTCAAAGCTCAAACCACTGGGTCTTTCCAAGGGATGATCATGTTGACCTAGATCATTTCAGAAACTTTATCATGGAAATGTGAATATGATAATAGTAACAGAGTTTGTTCAAGTGATAAGCGAGAATAATATTTTGTTTCACCTCTTACGGCGAAGAGTTGCCTTGAGATAATTATGATTTACAGTCACCTGTTCCGGCAAAGAGTTGCCTTAGGATAATTATGATTGACATTGTAAAGAAAGGAACTTTGGATTGGGTTTTGGATCCAAATCAATCCAAAAAAATAACTGGGTGAGAATTGTTGAAGTTTTCATTCTTTTTTCTTGATGTGAGATTTTTTTAGCATTTTTCCGCATGCCTAAACTTCAGTGTTGATATTATAATATTAATGGGCAAATTACATCAAGAGACATAGTTATCTTTCTTTCAAAAATTACATCAAATGACATTTCATTTAAAATAATTATAAAAAAATTAGTTCTCATTGTATAGACATGTATAATCAATATATATTTGTGTATCATAATATATATTTAGTGTATAGTTCATTTTTAAGTAATGTACATTGTATAATTTTTATAACTTTTGATAAATTATATTGTATAATCATGTATAGTGTCACTAATTTGGAGCAATTTTTTATGTAAATAAAATATGAACTATTCTTTTTATAAAAAATTTATTTTTTATTATATATATATATATATATATATATATATATATATATATATATATAGTTTCTCCTATTATAATATGAGCGCCTAATATTAACGAAATAAAGAGATGGAATGAGTCTTTAACTTTTGACACTATAAAATTAAGTTTTGGTTCCTCAAACTAAATCGGATGCTCCACCTTGGGTGCATGAAGAATAAAAAGTCCTATAGATGATTAATGTGATATGTGGTGAGTTAGGAGTATTAAGTTTCATCGACAGTAATGAGATTCTTATAACTCATAAGGTTTGTACGATATGTGTGATTTAAGTTAAAATTAATTTTTATATGATATCAAAGTTATTATATGAGTTAAGTCAAAATTAATTTTTATACGATATTAGAGTCTGATTTAAAAATTAGCTTATATGATAAAATTGTCCAAATTCATATAAGAAAATTAATTATTCATTCTTTAGATTTCAACATGTTTTCTGTTTTCTTCTTCTGCAATAAACTTTTATGTCAAAATGACAATATAGTCCCAATAAATCATGTTATTAATGGTAAAATGGATATGATAAGATCAAGGTCTAGTTTGTCCATAGATTCGATTCAAAAATTTTGAAATAGCATTCGAAAGTCATTTTAAGTGAACATTTTTTTTTTAAAAATTAAATAGATGTATTATATCAATTTCAAATTTAAAATATTAAATTGAAAAATAAAATTCTAAATTCTTCACGTTTTCACTCAAATTTTTTAACTATATTTTCATATTTAAACACAATTAGACTTTTAAGTAGTCTTGTTCAACTTAATTTAAATATAGTTCTTTTCAAAATATCAGCTAATTCCTGATCAATCCCTACCAAATCATTATAAAAGAATAATATGTTACTCCTTCCGTCTGAATTATACGTTGATATTTGATTGAACATCAAATTTAATTTAAAAAAAATACAAAATCTAAAAATAAAATACAATATTATAAATTATTAATATTAAATATAAAAATATATTGTTCTATTAAGGCGCTTATTTTATGAAAAATAAGTGATAACTAATTTTAAAATAATTTCTATTTATGTTTGATTGAAGTACAATCACAAACTATTTAGTTAAAATATATTATTTTAAAATTATAATATTATTTTGGTTTTATATTAAAATTATTATAATAAATGAACCCAAAGAGTAGGGTCAGGGTGTGTATATATTGGGTGCATCTGATGTGTCAGGTCATGTATGTGTGTATGTAAGCAGCTTACATATCACGCAAACTCAAAATCTCCATTTCCCATAAGAACCTCTACTCTTAACTCATCACATACAAAGATTCACTCAAATTCTTGCCGCTTTATCACTCAGGTAATTCATCTTCATCTTCGTCCTTTACGTACGAACCTTTACCTCAATCGATCAATGGTTATTTAGTGGAATTATTTTCAATTTCTTTGTGGATCTAGGGTTTTCTTTCTTGATCTAGGGTTCCTTTTTCAATAGCATCTGATTCCCTAAACTGCTAAGTAAATTAGTGAAATCTGTAGATTATTAGGTCGGATTTAACAAGTTGTTGAATTGTGATTCGTGGATTTAGGCGGTGAGGATGTCGACACCGGCGAGGAAAAGATTGATGAGGGATTTTAAGCGGTTACAGCAGGATCCGCCTGCTGGTATCAGTGGTGCTCCTTATGACAACAATATAATGCTTTGGAATGCTGTTATATTCGGGTATCACTCTGGATTAAATGATTCAATTGTACTTTATGATGTACTTCCTTTTTACTTATGCGCTTCCGTTTCTTGTTTCTTTGGAGTGCAGTCCTGATGACACTCCTTGGGATGGAGGTGAGCAAATTGTTGTTCAGTTACAATCTTTTTTTATTTGAAGCATATCTTTGACTCTTTATTTCACCATATAGATGCCTTGTTGTTTGCTGCTTTACTTTGTTATTTCTGTGTTCCTTTTAAATGGTTAAATTGCGCTTTGAGACCCTTGACTATGTGGATGAAATGTCTTGTGAGTTGTGTGGGTATCAATCACTACCACCTGAGTAATGTGTATGCTTTGTGCTTTTGATGCTGGGATGCTCTATTTCCAATCTTCCCACAAAGAAGGTTCATAGGATTCTGTGTTTTGTGTTGCATGACCATCATAGTTCCCGCAATAATCATTTTTAAAATATTGGTTTGTCATTATTAAGATTTGCTCTCTCTTTATTTTCTCAAAAAAAAAAAAAGATTTGTTCTCTCTCTAACATCCTTGATTTTCCTCTTTCAATAAAATGGAGGATGAGCAAACGTGCCTAGTTTGTCTGACAAGAACCCTCATAATTTATAGCATGCCCTTCCACCTTAATTCTGACAAGTAACTTCTTGTTTGTGTGCAGGTACGTTTAAGCTGACACTTCAATTTTCGGAGGATTACCCCAACAAACCTCCAACAGTTCGGTTTATATCCAGGATGTTCCATCCGAATAGTAAGTAGCCTAAGTAACATTGCATTATCTTTCTCTCCCACTTTTCGCATAGTTCTGGTCCCATAGCACAGGTAGAACTTTCAACTTTAAGCTTAGGTTGCTTATTCAGTTTTTCTGTGGTGCCAAGAATAGTAGTATTGACTAGGAGTTGTATCAATTCGAGGACCTTTTGACCTTTTTAAATTAGTATAGTTAGTATTGTGTCTCCCACTTAGTGCACTAAGAAGGAATCTAGCTCCATAGTGTTTTTCTAAATATCCCTCTCTGGCCACAAATTCTGCATCACCCGTCAATACCCATTTTTGAAATTTCTTGTAGTGCACACTCCCTCCGTCTGTATCATCCTATCCTGCCCTTCACCACCAATAGGCCATTCGTATATCTGTGAAGAAAATTTTCAATTCAATTATTCCTAATCTTTTATTGCAAGTCTAGATCTCTGCCATGTGATTCTTTGGTTTTTACTCTTCAGATATCAAAAACCTTTGCAGCTCTGTCTGTCACCATGCCATACTTGTGGAATTATTTTTCCCTGAGTTCCACCTAGAGTCAGTCTATCTGAGACCTAATTCTCATGCCATCACCCACTGCAGTTTGTAATGCCTATATAATATAGACATCTTCTTATAAAGAACATAAACAAACTGCTTTTCCCCTTCAGTTATCTCTTGAACATTTCAATGCATGTCCATGGTCCTCCAATTCTTATTTAACTGCTATCATTGTTCTTTGCATAGCATTCTCCTCCTGGGAAAATCTCAATACTCTAACAATACTGGACAATGGACCCTATAGTATGTGGTTATATCAGATAATGAGTCTAGTAGTATGATTCTCATTCTCCCTTTAAACACATATTGACTCTTACTTCCACTCAACCTTTACAGAGGTCGTCCCAAATCCTTATCCTCTAATTTACCCTGATTGGTATTCTCATAAATATGTAATTGGTAATGTCATTGTTTCAGTTCTAATGAGTCATTTGATGTGACACTTTCTTCAATAATTGTGATACTAGTGATGGAAATGCTACAAGAGTATTTGTAATTACATGTGATACAGAATCCTCTGTTTCATAAGTTATCGAATAGGAGAGAATTAGCCATATTCTGGTTGCTTCTTGGTTGCGTGAAATTGAATATTCTTTGCGGTTCATGTGTATGTAAAGTTTTGTTTGTGTTAAGACCTACAGCTCAGTATATGTTCCAACTTAGATTAGGCCAGGTACTTTACCACTTAGGTGAAGTTCTTTTTTGCACTGAATTTATCAGTTGGAAGATTTGTTCTTGCCATTTTACATGCATATACAACTTGTAGTTCAAATCCTATTATCTTTTACTTAATTGAGTCTGTTACATCAATTATGGAGGTAGTATCGTTCGAATATAATTGATTACACGAAAACATAGTAGCATAAGACGATCTAGTTTGACTTTTTGCATAGTATTCTCTACCCTATGAAAAGCTCTAGAGTTTCTTTCGTTCCATATTGCCCACCATATACTAGATGGGATAATTCTCCATTTGTCTCTGTTCTTAGACTGCTTTCCTGCTTCCTCCCAACTCTGGATTGCTTCTATTTTCTTGGCAGGCATGGTCTATGACATACCCTTAAGATTCAGGAAAACCTTTACAGTTGGTCAGTGATCTTGCAATGTAGAAAGAGATGGCCAACTGTTTCAGTAGTTTCCCCACAAAAGAAACATCTAGAACATAATGGTTTCCCCCTCTCTTTTAAGTTGTCTTGAGTCAGTACAACTTCTTTGCATAAAAAACAGACAAAACATGCCACTTTGAGTAGGATTTTTGACTTCCAGATTCCTCTCCATGGCCAGTGACTTAGAGGCTGATTGGAGTGGTTCAGCCAGTTGTATGCACAACCATACCTTAAATGTGTCTTTCCAATTCACTTTCCACCACAAAATGTCTTGACCATTAAATTGCTCAATGGTGTTGAAAAAATCTGCCACCCTTTGAATTTCCCAATCATTTAATCATCTTCTAAAGACGAAGTTTCACCCTTGAGGAGTCCAGCAATTTGCTATGGTCTTCTGTTGGTGAGATACTAGAGAACATATATCAGGATACAAGACCTCTAGCCTACTTGCCTCATGTCAAACATCCTCCTGAAAATCTGTTTTCTCTCCATTCCCCACTTTGGGTATGTTTGTGTGTTAGGTCTTAGGAGTAATATTCCATGGATGATTTGATGGTATTACTTCATACACTGAACCCATATGGCGTAATCACCTCTTTGGTCATTTTGGACCATGTATCTCTACATGGTTTGTCTTAGTTATTTCCACTTCCATGGTATTAGCTGTTACCTCTCATTTGTTGGTCTTAGCTACTACCTTGGGTTCATTCTATGGGATTAAATACATAAAGACACAAATATCCCTCAAATTCTTTTATATTTTTTTTATTTTTTGATTTTATATTTTATATTTGTAATTTTGTACTAGTAAAATTATTTAAATAAATTATCTTACAAATTTTATTTATTTGTTGGTTCACGTTTCTTTATTTTATGTTTTATATTTATATTTTGTACAAGTAAATTTATTTAAATAAATTATCTTACAAATTTTATTTATTTGTTGGTTCATATTTTCATAATATAAAAATAAATAAATTTACTATGTCAAATTTTTAAATTTTATTTATTTGTAGTTTCATCTTTATTCCAGGCCTCCATGTTTCTTTCCCACTCTCTCTGCATCCATTTAACCAAGTTGTAGCCTTTTCTCTCACTATTTCGTTGCCATTGAAATTTTCTTCTGATTTTAACCAACGTAGTGAGTACCCTTTTTGGAATAGGCAATACTGACATCATATATGTTGGTAGTGAATCAAGAACAGAATTAAACAAGATCAACCTGCCACCCCTAGAGAGAGATAGTGATTTAGTGGATAAACTTATCAAAAATAAAATAAGATAGTGGAGAATATCAATATGGGGAGCAAGATGCTCTTGTAACAAAAATGAAATAAATTCGGAGAGGAAACAGTGGAGTTACATGGGAACTTTTAACTGAAATTTTAGCAGATGTACTTGTGCCACCCACGATACCCTTTGCCTCTGGACCCTAAAAATGGTAATGTAACCCACTTTTACCACAAATATCCTTGTTTTTGCTGCACCTATTTTTCTTACTCCCTCCAGTTAAAAAAGAACGACCTATTTTTCTTTTTTGTCTTTAAAAGAGAATAACCCGTTTTCTTTTTTGGCAATAATTTAATTTCAGATTTCCATGTCACATGTTTAAAGCCACAAGATTAAAGCGCATTTTGATACATTTGATATAAGTTTAATTAGGACCACAAGATTTGAGAAGTCTTCTTTATTTTCATAAACTCCATACCAAGTCAAAAGGAGGGAGTATCTTTTATTTACACCTGTCAATCAAAGAAATTGGAGTTCAAGACCTATGCAATCTGAGCATCATATTATTTTATGTTTAATTATTGGCTTAATTGAGGGAATTGATCCAATGTGTGTATCAATTAGATTTTTGCCTTGTTTATTTTTCATTTGTGCCTTGGTTTAGAAGTTAATTCATGATCTCCGACGTCAATTTTACCTTCTGTACAGCCTCGATTCAACTTTACAAACAAAAAAGGCCTTAATACTTTGTTGTCTTTGTCGTACAAAGTGTAAATTTGAGTAATTTTTAGTTTTGCTGTTTTCTCCATATCACTGTTTATCTATCTATTGGATAGTTTATGCCGATGGAAGTATATGCCTGGACATCCTGCAAAATCAGTGGAGTCCTATATATGACGTTGCTGCTATACTCACTTCAATCCAGGTATTTGAGATTGTTATTAAATGGATCATTGTGCGTCATGTCTTTGCAGAATTTAAAGAATTGTAACATGGAAAGCATCTTTTATTTTATTTCCATGGTGTATGTGTTTTATTTTATTATAAGCTGCCATCTCTTTTGTCCATGCCTTGTCTAGCTTTGTACCTCGTGTCCTGTATATCATATAATGTATTAACTAATAGTTTACCACTAGTGGGACATGATATTCTGGGTGGTGAAGTAGCTCATTCTCCTGCGGATGTTAGTGGACACTTTTTGGGTTATGCTTTTCTTTGCAGTTCTCTATTTGAGCTGGTTGCAGCATAGTGGTGCTAGTTGCAACGATGAGAACAGGATATCTGTAATTGTGGATAAGTTGGGAATGCGGACTTCATTATTTGATTCAAATGAGATGACAAATATTTTCATAGATGCAAATAGCGTGTTTGTTCACCAGCAGTAAGCTAACTAATTTGACAAATGAATAAAGTAATTAAAGAAAGAGCAATCCGACCTGTTGCTCTAAAGCTAAGCAGGTCAGGTCCTTGTTCCTAAAACATTGAATGTGTCTACTTGCAGGAGAGGCAAAATCTATTTGAGTCAAGCATTTCTTAATATAACATCGATATTGTTCTATCTATTTTGCATTATGTTTCATCTAGGTTCTATCATGAAAATTTAAAACATCTTCTGTCACCCCCATCTTAGCATTGTGTTTCTATAAAAGTCTAGTTCAATTTTTTGGTGGTCTGTAGTGTTTTCTACATCATCTGAATCTTATCATTTTTTTAAATTAAGTAATCAAATTTTGATCTGTCTGGTGTGAGACTGGATTCTAGTCAAGTCATAAATGAAACTGAACTGAGAACCCATTAACATTAGCACATCCACTAATATTGACTTTCTTGAAATGCAGTCTTTGCTCTGTGATCCAAACCCAAATTCACCAGCTAATTCAGAAGCAGCTCGCATGTTTAGTGAGAACAAGCGCGAGTACAACAGGAAGGTGCGCGAGATTGTTGAGCAGAGCTGGACGGCTGACTGACATCTTTCTGCCTGAATCTGTTGTGGGAGTTTCCTGGTAGGGTTGCCGGGTGAAGTTGCAATGTTTTCAGTGTTAATGCTACATTAATAATAAATGTAGCAGGAAATTGTCCTTTTAGAAACTCTGAATTGTCTTTATCTTCATGTTCTGTTACTCGACTATGAGTCTGTACATATTGATCCGCTTGTATCCAAATTGTATGAAGCCCTTTTATGTTGGTCATCATGAGACCTCCAATGGAAATTGGATAAATATCTGATATTTTTTTAGCAATGAAATTGTGCACTATCATGGTCCGACTCGATATAAATTCCTAGAAGCATTGGGCTTTCAACACCAACTGAGGTGATCGAGAAGTCAAAATTCTTGTGCCTGTCTTAGTTTCAATTTCAGGCAATGAGAGCTGTTAAAAATGGGTAGCTGCAAGTTTGCAAAACCACTACAATATGACATCTAACGGATGATTAACAATGTCAAACAGTATTATGAAACCTCTGAAAGACATACTGTGTTTACTTTTTCGTGCAGTCGTAGTAATTGAAGAGCTTTGGACGGAAGAGCTTCTGAATTGTCTATAACTTGATTCCTGATCGTGATCATCTTTCCTATTGAGGTTTACAGGTACTTGGAGAAACCTCCATTGTGCGTTTGGTTGACTAAGAAGAGCTTTATTATAAAGTATTATATGCTACCCAGTAAGATATTATCCTCTCTCTCAACCCTCTGTTGTTAACATCTCTCTGTCGTCGGCTTCTTTTTGCAATTCTTATTCGATGATGTTATTTTTACATATTAAAAGAAATCCTCATGTTAGCTAGCAATTGTCATATGCGTTGTGTTTCTTTTTAATATATTATTTTTTCAAGTTTGGGACAACTGGTTGATGCTCCTCATCCTTGGACATTATTATTATTATTAACATTAATAATCGCTGTCTGTTAGCTTGGGTGTCAGTTTCGTGTGACTGAAAATCCTATATTACTACAGATCACCTTTTATCTCGTAAAGAATAAAGCCGGTGAAGGGTAACATCCTCGTGAAGTAGAGGGGAAAAATTAAACATTTTTTCCCGTTAGAAAAATAAGTGCGTCGCTACTTTTGGAAATTGACAAACCGTCGGTGGCACGTACTTCTTGCCTTGTCAACTCAAATACGCTGCTTAAACGAGTGACACAACATGATATTTCTCCTAACAAAATGGTTTTCGTGATCATGAAATCTTGTATTTAAATTTTATCAATAGTAAAATATTATGATGAACTTGATATTTGTGTTGGTGAAAATATCTTTGTTATAGTGAATGACAAAATCATGATGAATGGTGATTGGCTGAGAGTGAAGGAAAACTAAAATTTATTGTTGTTTAGTGATTTTCCGTATGTTTAGTCAAAAGAGTTTTAACTGATGATCTAATACAAGTATTTATGTTTGTTGCTGGGCACATGGGTGTTGAGAAGTGAGAAGGGCCCTCTATTCCTATAGTTAAGTTGAATAATGATAAGGACTGATTTTTTGTTTGGTGTACCTAATGAAGGAACCAAAGGGGACCGCAGCTTTAAATCATTACAAAGTGATTATTAATGGACTGGGTATGCTCCTCTTTCCATTCTTTTTCTGTAAATTGGAGGCTTCCTCTCTACATCCCTCTCAACGTATCTCCAATTAAAAGACGATTCTTCTCTCTTAATTCAACATCGCCTTCTAAAATATTTCTTTTATAATATTAAATAAATTGACTTTTTTTTTGGGTGATATATGTGTCTAGGCTTAGATTGAAAAAATAGAATTAAATTTAAAATAAAAGTAACAATAACATGTGGCATCAAAATTCAGACTTCTTTATTATTCGTTTGAGACATAGATTGTTATTTTCGCATGATAAGAGAAAATGACTGCATAAATATCTAAAAGAATAAGATTCTTTATCAAACATAATCTCTTGTAAGGATTATTTTTCTTAAAAAAATATTAAATATTATATTAAATTTTATCATGGTAACACTAATATCATGGTAATTATGACAATGTACGAGTGTACATCATATCATTAGCAGTTTGTAATGACTTCCATTTATTTACATTTGAATGTTGGGTCCCCCATAAAGAGTATCACATTAACATTACGTACTTTAGCTTCTTTTTTTTTTTTTGGGTTCTTTTTCAATTACATTTTATTATATTTTATATATAATGAGTGTCTTTTCCCTTTTTCCTTTCACAATCACATGGTTAACAGTAGAAAATACCAAAAATAGACAACATGAACAAAAATAATTGAAATCAAAATGATCACATTACTGTTTAAACTGTGATGAGTAATAATTTTTTTGTCATCTGAGGAAATTCATATGTTTCATGTTGAAAAAGTAACAAAACAAAAAAGAAATGAGTAGAGAAGACCAAATAAACATTAATTATTGTTTTAGTGAGTGACACATTAACTAATGAAATGTCATATGGACTTATTTACAAGGAGTGGTTGGTTTTCATGAGTTTAGGTGCAGGATGAGTATGAGTAGAATATTAATTCGAATCCAATATTTTTGATATAAATCTTAAGTTTATGTATAAAAATTTTAAAAATTATAATAAAGAATAAATATAAATTTATAATTTAAAAAGTACAATAAATTTAATGCTATAAATCTGAACTCATAAAGCTTAACCTGATAGTTGTTTCATCGACACAAATAAAATAAAAATTTAATCATCTACTGGCATAAAGAATACATAAAAAAAATCAAATATATTTCAAGAATATGCCAAAAAGCCTGGTATGCCAAATTGTTTATTAGAAAATTAAAAAAAAAGAGGTGAAGACATTTTTGGTCCAATAAATATATGATAGCTCCAACGGATTTTGAATTGGATCAATTAATGTACTCATTTATAATGTGAGTGAGATTGCAAAATTTCTTATCATTTTTAGTATATACTTCTATTCTCTTCGTTCATTTTTATTTGTATCTATTTGATTTGACGTATTTTTTAGAAACAATAAAAAAAAAAAGAATTTAGTATACCGACTAAATATGTAAAAGTTGACAAAAGGAGAAGTGATTTCCTAAACCAATTAACGCAAACGATGCCGTGTGCCTTAATGAAAAGTTGAAAAAAGTGGATTAGCCGGAAATCACCAAACTTTACTAAAGGTGATAGTATAACCAAACTCCAGTATACATCACTGTTCACATCTACTGCTACTGAGAGAGAGAAGCGGTGGAGGGGTCCATCTTTCCTCGAGGTATGGATGGCTATGGCCGTATGGGCCATTCTTAACAGCTCAAGTTTTTATTTCCATTTAGTTTTCATCTTAATCTACCTGATTTTACTGAACAATTCATAGCTCTTTTCTTCCTCTTCAATTTCTTCTTTCAGCTCACATATGCTAAGTTTCGGATCTTAGAACAGAAGCTTCCGTTTCTGTTTTTCAGGTACATCTCAGATCTGACCTACATTTGCTTCGAAAACCCTACTACACCTTTTGTTTTGCCTTAATTTTGCATTTCTTCAATTATCACTGGCTTTTACTTGTGCTTTTAATTCAGATCTTGTCCTGATTCAGTGTCTACTCGTTTTAGCATTCTGATTCTGAGTTACCTCAACCTATGTGATATATTATTTCAGGAATTTTCTGTGTTTACTTCTTCGGATTTGCTATTAAGTGTACCGACAGGAGGAGGACACTGTTTAGAAATTTACACTGTGTTACTGTTTTTTCATTTCTGTTAGTTTGATTGGGGGTGTTGTAGTAGTAGGCACTGTTGGTGTAATCCTGGCTCAGAGTGACTGGTGGTATTGAGGCATTCATTTCAGTATGAGAAATGCTTCAATGTCCTAACTAAACGTATGCAGCTCTCTAACTTTAGTATATAGATCTTCACCTACCCTGCGGCGGATGTCAGCGGTTCGAGTCCGCTTATCTCCAACTGGAGACTCAAATGATGTATATGCAAGCATATTTATTGTTGCAGCTGATTAACCCGTGTGTCTGTTGATTCTATTTGGGAAGAGTTTGATTATCTTTCAGAGATTGTTTTGATGTTGGATTAGTGCACCTTACCTCATGTTTACTGCTCTAAGAAGAATTTGTTGTTCTATTGAACACGGCAGGATTCAGTCGAAATCCCCTTTAATTCAGCAGCTTGCTGTCTGCAATGGGGAAAAAATCTCCTGCCAAATGGATCAAGGCCGTGCTTTTTGGGAAGAAATCATCCAAGTCTCATTTATCAAAGGTAAGAGAATATTTCTAATTGTCTGGATTCTAAATGACATTTTGTCTCTTGTTCCTTCTCTTACTGTTTCCAACTTTAATAGTTAACGTCTTTATTATTCGTTTGAG
>DF360701.1:9546-20336 GCA_000787875.1 Solanum virginianum | reverse complement strand
TTTTCAGTTCTGAATTAAGATTTGAGGTATTCACTCTAGTAGATTTCTTTCTCTTAGATTGTGGAATTTTTGAATGTTTATGCGTAATGTATGAGATCTGTAAGAGCTTGCACGTTTTCTTCTGCGTAATTGAGACAATAGGATTTATGTGATCCTCTACATAGTCATTGCTTGTTGGGCACTAGGGTTCCTAATTATTTGCTTGTGTATGTTAGTTCTGCTTCTGCATTAGATATGAAACCTTTCAAATAATCAATTGACACTTTTAGCATGCCAGCATACTTTTTCTTAAAAGCCCATAGCTTTAGACTTCATGTAGAACAAACTAGTTGGACTTAAAACTGAAGAAGCTTTGATGTCTTTTCCTCTACTAATTTTACAGCACGATCTGCCTTTTGATTGTTTTTTCTCTGAAAGGACTTTGTCCTTATCCACTTTTGACATTCCTCAGGCTCGTCGGGCTTTTCGAGCTCTCAGAGGCATCATAAGGCTACAAGCCCTTATTCGTGGGCACTTGGTAAGGAGACAGGCAGTTGCTACTTTACGCTGCATGCAGGCAATTGTCAAGATTCAGGCATTAGCTCGTGGCCGAAGGGTTAGACTCTTAGATCCTGGGCATCAGCTGCTTGGAAAGTATAGTTTTGAAGAGCTTAAGGTAACTCTTGCTATATGGGTCTTCCTAGATTCTCCTTTTCCCTGCAGGAAGTTTATTAAAAAAAGATTCTCCTTTTCCCTTACTTGCTTGTTTTCTCATTCCTTTTATTATTGTAAAAGCATAGGCATAAAAACTAGATGGAGTTGATATACTGGAACATATACAGAGTTGGTTTGACTTGAATATTGATCTTGCAGGGAGCTTAAAGTAACTTATATATAGTTTGATTTTAAAACATCATGTCCATATTTAGATGTAAATTGGCTGCCAATTCAAACTAGTAAAGGTTAAGAGTGGAGCAACTGATTTTCATGTTTGTGGTAGTGTGTCAAACACTTGGGACAATCTAAAAGAGGAATGGCACATAAAATTAGAATAATTCAAAAGGAACTACACATAAAATTGGATGATCCAGAAAAGAATACAAAGTACTAAAACTAAAACTTGGATTTGTTTTCATCAGATTCTTTTTTTTGACTTTGTTGTAACATAGAATGAGTAGGAAGCTGCTAGTGCTTTGCATTCCCCTTATTTCAGTTTTGACAGATTGTAGTAGTTTTTTTACGTTACAAATTGTTTTGGCTATTGACTCTGTGTTCCATATATTCTTTCTTTAACCAGGATTCTGAGCAGAGGCCTGCAAAACTGACAGCTTATGCATTTCCACACAAGGTATTGTTGTACCATCTGCCCTTTTTTTAACTGACAATTTATTGTTGCATCAAAGCTTCTTCGCGTAAGGTGTTGTTTCTTTTCTTTTTCTCCTTTTTGGCCCTAGATTAGGATGGAGTTGAAGACCTGTGTGTGGCCGATAATGTATTTGACCAGAAGTTTGGGTTACAAAATGTTGATGTTACTTCATTTTTTTACCTTTTGGGTTTTTTATATGTTTATGGTAGACGATGGATCAGGGAGGTGCCAAAATTACAGAGAACCAAGTATAAGGAAGTTAATTGGCACTGCACATATAAGGTTGAGGAACCTTGAAAATAGTCCTTGATATGTAATAAAAGGAAAGGTGAGTAAAGATAAGACAAAACTGGAGGAATGCATCTTAAAAGGTTGGAAAATCTAGTTTCTGATACAGGTTCCACATTCTGTATATCCAGAGCGCAAAAGTGTTGCTGATCTTTTTGCATCATTGCTTTCATTACAGCAGTGTGGCTGCAGTATGAAGTATAATGGGTGCCTCGTTCATTCTTATCTGATCTGCATATCAAAAGAAGGTTTTTTCCGGTTAGTAGTTTCTGAGAAAGTTGAACCAGTTGGAGTAATTCCATCTTTGATGCCTTAATAGAGTGACTATGCTAGATCTGGGGCTTTACAAACGAAGAATTGGAAGTTGAGCTGAAGTTACTTATTATGAAGAGAGAGAATGTTGCTTTGGATCTTGAAGCCTGACCCATAGTATTTGTATCACAAAAGTCTAACGGATATCCTTATGCTGTTGAGAAAATAGAATCCATGTACTACCTAAAGTGGACGTGAAGGGTCAGGAAGTCTAAACACTTTGGGGGTGGGCAGGAGTTAGACTATGAGACTTAACTCATCTAATGATCAGTATGTATTCTAACATTTTGTAATTCCTTGGAATAAAACTAGCATATATCGAAATTGCACGCAAAGAACAAAAACTATGATCTATTTGAACTTACTTTTTTTGAAATGATCTTTTAAAAACATTTAAGACTCAAATAGTTATTGTGCCAACCATTTGGGACTAACAAGTGTTTATTATTATTTTAATGTGATATAGACATAATTCTGTATTTGATGGTATCTCTTGCTTGTTTTAGCTTCTTGTGGCAGTGGCAACAGCCATGCCCTTGAGCCTTCAGTATGATGAGAGCGAACCTAATTCAGCTTGGCAGTGGCTTGAAAGATGGTCACTGTCTCGCTTTTGGGAACCACTACCACAACCAAAGAAAGTAATTGGAGCTAAGTCACTGAAGAAGCAGGGTAACAAGCTGAGTGTTGAAGCGGAAGCAGTAAGACCAAAACGAAATGTCAAGAAGGTGCTTACAGCATCAAATGGAGATGCTTATGCCGTAAGTTCCTCTGAACCAGAAAAGTCTAAACGCAACCCAAGGAAATTTTCGAATCATCACATAGAGCCAGTGCAGGATCAGCCTCAAACTGAACTTGAAAAAGTCAAGCGCAATTTAAGAAAAGTTTCTGCAGCTTTGGCAACACCTTCAGAGAGGTCAGAAACAGAAACTGAGAAGGCACAACAGATTCCTAATCTTGTTCAGATTCATGCTCAGACTATAACATCAAAATCCTCAGCTCCAGATGTTGTTGAACAAATGGTGGTTAATTCTTATGAAAAAACTAGTGATTCAGCTCTTGAAATCGAGAAATTGGCTGTAAGTGAAGCTCCTTTACCTGTACCAATGGATGAGCCAAGTGATGTACCGCACGATCATCCTAGCACTGAGCAGCAGCAGTCGGAGGATGTTGTCAACACTGCAAACAGCCCAGTTGTCAATGAGGAACTTAACTCAATGGAAGATCAGACTACCAAAGAAAGAACTAGGAGGAGGAAATCCCTCCCCACAAAGCAGGACAATTCTGAGAATATTTCACAGAATACCCCAAGTGTGCCTAGTTACATGGCTGCCACTCAATCTGCTAAGGCAAAGCTTAAGGCTCAAGGATCTCCCAAGGTAAGTGATGATGGAGCTGAAAATGGGTTTGTCCGGCGTCATTCTCTACCATCCTCTGCCAATGGGAAATTCAACGCATTGTCACCTCGGATTCAAAAGCCAGGGCAAGCAAATGGAAAAGGTGGAAGCAAGACCAGACCGATGTCCTCTTCGAAAGACGGTAAGAAGAAATGATTAAGGACCTTTTAGTTAGAAGTTGGTATCGCTATATGTTTCTTGCTATCTGGGATGATTCTTTTGTTTGCAATAGCCGGGTACGTAATGAAATTGTTGTAGGTCGATCTGAGTTCTCTGTTTGGGCCTTTGTCATTTTGTGTTTGTATTTTTTTTCCTTTTTCATTTAAGCTGAATGAGTAATATAGTTGGGAATTTTAAATTTGATCTTGATTAACCCCAAGAAAAGTATGTGCTTGCATGTTTTCTCAAATGACTCGTAGAATAACTTGGTTTTCTTAAGTGATGTATGATAATTGTTAATGTTTGGGTTCGGATGAGGTACATCATTCTTTCTTTCTGACCATTCATGAAGTTAAGACAATAACAAGAAAACCAAATTCTCAAAATAAAAAGTAAATGCATGCACTATTCATATGTAAGATAGACGGTCTGACATTTATTCTTTGTTCTTCTGGTAAATGCTCTTAGATCATCTCAGTATTGATGGGTTATAAGCTCATTTAATTTCATCAACTTGAACACTTCTCTGACTAAATGATTATCTTTTGGCTCCGTCTTCAGAAAAGGTGCTTCCTGGTTGGAGGAGATAAGTTCAACATTCAGCTTACTCGAGGAACTTTAGTACTGCATGTGTTGACATCAAATGTTTCTTCTGCTATTTTCTGTATTAGGTTAAATTTGCAAATTCCAAATAACTGTTGTTTGATATCACAAGCATCTTTATCATGTTTCTATTAGTGTTGTTGGGGTGTTTGCAGTTATTGTATAGTCGAGACTCTACTTTGTTTAACAGGATTTCCATGATATTCTTTATCGTCCTCTCCTCTTTCTTGGAACAATTAGCCCCATTTGCTCTGTATCTTGAGTGAGAACGTTTGTTTTTAAACGTTTTTCTTATGCGATGACACAAGTATCACCTATGCATGACCCATTGAGAAGCATTGAATGAACACATTTGTATTCACAACTTCACATCATTGTGTGGTACTGACTTGAAAGGGAGGACCAGGTGGAGCCATCCCCTTGTGTATGTACTAAGGGGACCGTAGGTGGTGACTCCAGTCTCATTTGACCACAGTATTGTTTTTATTGTAGCATCCATATCTTAGTAGGTCTATTTCAATTGGCAGAGGCCATGGAAAGAACTGGCCAGAAGATTGGAATACCCCTTTTTATTAGTTGTTGTATATCTCAAAGGAGAAAGAAGTGAATTGGCTTGGGAAGAAAGTAGTAAAGAGAGACGTGGACATATCTTCAAATTCAAGGTTCAATGTTGCAAGGTGGGACATAAATTTTTTCATAACTGCCTTGTTTCAAATGATTTGTTGTTTCTGTTGAGTATTTATAGTTTTGAAGAACAATTATTGCTAAGTGTGAAATTTAAAGAAAAATAGTGTTTTGAATTTTTAAAATGATTGATAATTTAAGACAATTAGTTTGAGATTTGAAACTCAGAGAAAAATTGGATGGAGGGCGACCATCGTGGATGATATGATATTAATGACGTCGAAGAGACGGAAACTTTGTAAAGAAATGTTTTACACTAATTATCCTCGAGGATATTATATAAACTACTAGTCTTGCACTATGGAGCGTGGATAAATAATTATGAACTTATAAAAAGATAAATAATTTACTAATTTTTATAAATTATTTATTTATAAAAATTTTATATATAGAAAAATTTTATCATAAATTAGAAATCATGGAAAAATTAAATTTTTTTTTTAGCGGCTACATGAATTTTCTTTATTCAAATAAGGAAAAAATATAAATCAATCACATATGAAAAATTTACGAGTTTCTTTTATATGATTAAAAATATTTATTTTCTCCCCTTCTTTTCATATATTTAAAAATTAATATTATAAATATAAATAAATAATAATTTAAAAAAATAGCGAAAAAATGATTCCATATGAATACAAGTCTTTCCATGAAGTGCAAAACTTTCAAACAACAATTCTTAAGAACCTTCCCGCAGTACTAGTTTTGCTCATTCACCTTTGTCATCTTCAGACAGTCGTTTTAGGTATTTCCTTCATTCACTTGTCTGCTATTTGATTTTAGGAATATCAACGGCGCGGGTGGGTTTTGCCTTTTGCGAGGCGGGTCGGGTCGGAATCTTGGTGGTGGGGATCCCTACTAATTTGAATCTCATCTTTTGGTCAAAGTATTGCATTTAGATCAAGCGTTTGTTGCTTTCTTTTCTTAGTAATCATACTACATTAATCCAGTTAATATCTGAATTTATATTTTCATAAATTAAGAAAGATTTCCTACTGATAGTGTTCTGTAAATAGTGAAGTCGAAAAATTTACACTTATCTTTTATGCTAAGACTGATGGCAACTTGGATGCCATTTTTGTTATCTACAAGTCAAAACAAACGGCCACTTTTTGGCGTTAAACTATCCATATAACAACTTGCCTGTTTGTAAATCCAAGACTAGAATGCATCATTTTCAGCTGAGAAGGTCTTTTTTATGCACATGCACTTTAATAATCTTTTCTATAATAAGACCAGAGGATACCTCAAGCTGTTATCAAGACTCTCACACTCTTTGAACCACTAAAGAGAGTTGACTGACTATGTCTTTCAAGATTAATCTGCTGATCTGTTTTGTCATTTTTCATCTATGGGCTGCTACAGGACACAAGATAGGAATATATGAGATCAAGAAAGGAGATTTCTCTGTTAAGGTCACTAATTATGGTGCCAGAATCATCTCTGTTCTTCTTCCTGATAAGAATGGTATGTACTATGTCTTTTGCATAGTCCATTCGAAGGCAAATTCAAGATTTAAGTTTGATGAGTTCTATTTTTATGGTTCTTGGTACTTAACTGTCCTATCTGATCTTGTTTCAACCTTCTTTGTCTTCTTGATGTCTTATCTTGTCTCCAGGAAAAATAGGTGATGTTGTTCTTGGATATGACACCATTGAGGAATACAAGGTTAGTTGACTGTGCTCTATTTAAGTTGTTCTTTTCTAAAAATTATAGTTGTTCATCATTGAGGAAAAAGACACAAACAGAGAAAGAGCAAAGGTAAACAGTTCAGAGAGAGTAACAGTTTCTTTGTTTGACACAAATCAGTTGTGGGATTAACAGTTCTTTGTTTGACACAAATCATTTGTGGGATTAACAAAACTTTGTTTGACACTGATTAATTCTACTCCCATTGTCTCAATTTATGGGACAATTCGAATTTCAATAATCAAATAACTTAATTGTGACTTCAAGCATGAAATTTTTACTTTTTTTGAAACAAAATTTACATATTTAGAAACTACATAAAAAGTACTATAAAAATCACTGTAATTGACAGTTCAATATATATATGATTAAAAAAAAACTTGTTTGAATCTCGAAGTTAAAAAGGTGCCACATAAATTGGGATAAAAAAGTAACCCTCCCCCAAAAAGACTGCGTCTTAGCCTATAATATGTAACCTAAATCTTCAACTTTTTTTTGGACTAATGGGAAGAAATTTAGACTGGAGAAAAGGGGAGATGGATGATTCTAATTGTCTCTGGATTTAATTTACTGTCCATAGTTTGAACATCAGATTTAGTTAAACTGTAAAAACTGTCTTTTTTCTTTTCTGAAATAAGAACTTGTGCCTAGTATACAAGAAGTTCTCAGCAAAACATATTCATAGCACAGAACTATGATACTGCTGTCCCTATTTCATTTTAGTGCACTGCATACTAGAAAGTATGCTTAGCCAAGCTGGCCGGCACTATGACAAAAAGCCATTCTCAATGGGGGTGGACCATCATTGAACATAATTATGCTTCTTTCATCATTTGAGCCTTTAGGTAGCTAAAAGTAACTCATTTTTCATCACTTCTGTGCTCCATATTGAATACATAAAGGCATCCAAAGGGATATATGACTTTTGGCTACTCCACGTATTACATTTTAAGTTTTACATTTGATAGTTATCTTATATGCTATCAAAACCAACATTTGGCAAGCTCATTTTAACAGGTTTCACATGTGACTTAATTATGTCATATATCTAAGTTAGTAGATGGGGCATAAAGAATGTCAAATTTCGAAACTCATTCCAGGAAATTAATGGATGAGAATATGGAATCAGCCTCTTCATACTTTCCAATCTTCATAGACATAGACTAATATGAAAAACTTTTGTGCAGAATGATACAAGTTCTTTTGGAGCTTTAGTTGGAAGAGTTGTTAACCGGATTAGTGGTGCTCGATTTACTCTGAATGGAACCATTTATAAGCTTATCCCTAATGATGGTGAAAACACAATTCATGGTATACTCACTAGATTTTCTTTTACCTTTGCTTTCTCTTCCAATTTCACCTCCATAATACCTAATTTTCCTTCCTCTTATGTAAAAGGTGGTCCTAAAGGATTTAGTCATGTTGTTTGGAAGGTGAGCAACTACAAGAAAGATGGTCCCCATCCTCACATTACTTTAACCTACCACAGTACTGATGGTGAACAAGGTGAATAGATCTACTTGGTTATTCCACTAGGCAATTACAATATTCCTTCGTTTCAATTTGTTTGTCTTTAGTTTGTTTCAAAAAGTTCATAGGATTAAAGCACATTTTGATATGGATTAAGAGCATAAGGTTCAAAAGTCTTCTCTATTTTTAAAACTTTGTGCTAGCTCAAAATTACGCAAACAAATTGAAATGGATGAAGTAATTACTTTTCTTTTGAAGAACTTTCTAAAATGAATAGAATCCATTGTTTTCTTTTGTAGGATTTCCTGGTGATCTTCTTGCCTCTGTTACCTATGCATTGGAAGACCCTTTCAAGTTTAGTGTGGTAATGAAGGCAAAAGCTCTAAACAAGGCCACTCCAGTTAACTTGGCTCAACACACTTATTGGAACCTTGGTGGACACAACAGTGGCGATATTTTGTCCAACGAGATTCAAATCTTTGCTTCACACATCACCCCATTAGATCAACATTTCATTCCAACAGGAGAAATCGTCCCTGTCAAGAACACGCCCTATGATTTCCTTAAACCCCGTAAAATTGGGAGCCAGTTCAAGAAACTCCAAAATGGATATGACATAAACTATCCACTAGACAGCACTGCAAAACTGAAGCCCACATCAATAGTTCATGATGAAAAGTCAGGAAGAGTGATGAATTTACAAACGACTGCACCTGCTGTCCAATTATACACTGCAAACACCCTTGTAAAGAAGGGGAAAGGTGGATTTGTCTATCAACCTTATTCAGCTGTGTGTTTGGAGACTCAAGGTTTCCCCGATGCTGTGAATCACCCAAATTTCCCATCAACAATTGTGACTCCGGGAAATCCCTACTTTCACAAAATGCTGTTTACATTCTCAATTAAGAAATACTAGAATGTTATATGTTCTATTAAGGTTATATGTCCTTTGTGACAAATAAATCACCTGGCGTCCTGATTCAATACTGTTGCGCTTGGCTGGAGTTCCTAAGAACTGTTTTCAAACATTTGTGGTGAGTATTTGCTTGTCAACTCATTGTGTTTTGGAATAAAAATTTTGTTTTTTCTCCTTTCTCGTGTCTGTGTCAGATTCTCCCAAATACGCTAGTTTTTTAGTACTTGAAACATGTCCATTGGTATTTTTGAAGAGATCAATTATTATTATATATTAACTTTTAGGACCGCACACTCAGCATAGTTGATATTCACGTGAGTTAATATCCGCACAGCTGACAGATTCTGATTTGGACACAAGCAAACTGCAAATAATGAAATTTTTCATAATAAAATGAAAGGATAAATGTTAACATAAGGCCAAAAATATGGTGGGGGCGCACATATTCAAGGCTGAACAAAGTGTTACTCAGATAAACAAGTCTCAAAATCACTAGAGTTAACTATGCCTTCAACGATTAATTTGTTGATCTGTTTATTCATTCTTCATCTGTGGGCTGCCGTCAGTGTTACAGGGAAAAATATAGGGGTCTATGAGATCAAGAAAGGAGATTTCTCTGTTAAGGTCACCAATTATGGAGCCAGAATCATCTCTGTTTTTCTTCCTGATAAGCATGGTATGTCTGTCTTTCTCATTATCAATTCGGAGGCGGATTTAGTATTGAAATTTGATGAGTTCTATGCTTAGAGCTGAATTTATCCCACATTTGAAATTATGGGTACAAAATTTAGTATTGTTGAAATTTTAGTGGTTGCATACGCTTCCGAAGCAAACTTAATTTTCGGTAAACAAGTTCCAATTTGATCTTGTTTCAACTTTCTTGATAATTACTTGAAGAAATCAGTCTTACAGTCTCTTGCTGTTCCTTTTGCAGGAGAAATGGGTGATGTTGTTCTTGGATATGACAGCATTGAGGAATACCAGGTTAGTTTAGTTTGCTCTATTTTGATGATTTATCTGAATTTGTAATTGTGTGATTAACAGAATTCTAATTTACATTCTTTTACTGAAGCCTTCCATTCTTTTGAACTGATGTGAAATGTGTTGAAGGAAATCTAAACTGGCAAAAAGTTGTTAATGATGATTCGTTTAATAATGCCACATTATTAAGTACATTGAACTTAATAATGTCACATTTCAAGTTCAAGTTCAATTCTGTGCAGAATGATACAACTTCTTTCGGAGCACTACTTGGAAGGGTTGCTAACCGGATTGGTGGTGCTCAATTTACTTTGAATGGAACTACTTATAAGCTTGTTCCCAATGATGGTGCAAACACACTGCACGGTACCCTCATTACAAGTTTCTTTTACCTTTGCTTTCTTTTCCACTTTCACCTCCATATACCCAACTTTTCTTCCTCTTAGAGCTTCAAAAATATAGGTGGCATTAAAGGATTTAGCCGTGTTGTTTGGAGCGTTAGCAAGTACCAGCAAGATGGTCCCTATCCTCACATTACTTTATCCTACCATAGTGCTGATGGTGAAGAAGGTGAATCTGTTTAGTTATCCCACAAGACAATTACAGTGATTAATTTACTTTTTTGAAGGTACATTAAGAATTGAGTGGACTCCATTGTTTTCTTTTGTAGGATTTCCTGGTGATCTTCTTGTCTCTGTCACCTATGCACAGAAGGATCCTTACAAGCTTAGTGTTGTAATGAAGGCAAAAGCTCTGAACAAGGTGTTAAAGCTAGTTATAGTTATTGATTAAAGCTAGCTAAGTTGGTGTGAATGGGAAAAGGCATGGCGTTTCATGAATGGGCACCCTTTCCCGAAAAGGCATGACCTTTCATGAATGGGCACCCTTTCCCGAAAAGGCATGGCCTTTCATGAACGGGCACCCTTTCCCGAACAGGCACCAAGCCTTT
>DF360702.1:22015-41764 GCA_000787875.1 Solanum virginianum | reverse complement strand
ATAAATAAATAAATAAAAAGTTGAAAAAAATTATATTGTTATTTTACATATAATTTGTAGTATTTTTCTTTTGAAATTTTAGCTCTATACATTTCAGGTTGTTTAATTTTTTAAAATATTATCGTATTTTGTATTTATCTATCTAGATCATTTATTTTTTAAATAACATGATTTAAATTTATTTTGCAGCATTCACAACATAATTCATGAACTCTACCTTTTCGCAAAAATAGAAAAAGAGTTGACGGTGACAATTGATTTTTGTCTTCGAGTAAGAAATGCATTCATTTTTTATATCAAATTTGGGTTAATGGTATTTATTATTGAAATATCTACCTTACTACAAGTAATTATTTAATTTTTAAATAACTATACATACTTGATTTTTCTCTGAAACAAATTGATTTCATGTTTCTAATTCAAAGTCGTAAAAAGTATCACACAAAGAGGGGAAGATGGTTGTTCCGAAGTAGCACTCATGCTCGGAGAGAGTAAGTAACATCCAATATTAATTTATTATTTTTTCGTAAGAACAAACCTACTAATAGAACTCGATAATTCTTTGAAATAATTTTATTCCTAATATTAACTGTATCATTTTTTTTTTAGTTTTTTCCCTATTTATTATAAATTTGTATTGTTAGAATAGAAATATACTAAGAATATATTGAAATAGTCTATAATTTGTCTATATCAAGAAAAAAGTTATAGATAGATCAATAATAACTGAAAAATTATATTACGTTTGTCAATAAGAAATTGTCATCTAAAGAATTATATTATTTGTTTGTTATATAGAAAACATGTTAATAAAAAAAAAGGTTAACTATTAGAAAATTAAACTCAACTTTATCGCATGAGTATTCGCCAAGAGGAAAAAAAAGAAAAAGTATTTTTAATAATTTATCCTTTTGTAGGAGGAAAATATTAAAGTAGAGGTAGTATGTGTATGTATGTATATATATATATATATACACACACGCATGATACACATGCAATACACATATACTAATTTAATCTATACTGTATTAAAAGTGTGAAGACTCTTATAAATATTGATTGAATTTTCTACTCTTCATTAAAAGACAATGTAATAAAAAAAATTTATCATTTACTATTTTTCACAAATTATTATTTGATTCCATTTAAAATATTTAAACTGAGTTCTTAAATATATGATAAAAGAAAAATACATTTTTTAAAATTAAGAAGTCTCAAATATATGAGGAGAGAAAAATATTAGGTAAGAGATATATTACGAGAATTAATAATTAAAGAATCTTGACATATAGCAAGAGAAAAATATATTTTAAAAATTAAGGAGCCATAAAATATATGGTAAGAGAAAATTATTTATGGTAAGAGGTATTAGGAGAATTAATAATCAAAGAATCCTAAAATATATGAGAAGAGAAAATTATATGGTAAGAGTTCTAAGGTTTCTCTCATCAAAATGTATAAATTTTTTTTTATTCTTAAGTTATTTGTTATTAGACAATATAAAAAAAATATTTTCTTTTATATTCTATCATTTTTATTTTTAATTATTTTATGAAATATCATTCTCCATTAGTGTTTTTTTATGTAATAATATTATTTACGAAAGCCAAGTTAGATGAAATAGTTAAATCTGAGTTAAGTATACCAATGTTTATACATTAAGTACAATGTAAAGACTCTTGACAAATTACTTTCAATTTTCTTTTGATACAACTTCAAGTTGTTATTTTTTGTTTTACCACTATTATTTTTGTTAATGTTAATTTTTAAAAGTTTTATATTTAATATTATATTGTACCCACACCAATTTACTGATTTTATATATATATATATATATATAAATATTTGTTATTAATTAATGTGATACACACATAATACAACAAATAAAATTGTCATTTACAATTTTCTTTTCAAACTATTATTTCACTTTTTTATAATATTTAAAATTTGGAATCCTAAAATATACGGTAAGAGAAAAATATAGAGCATGAGATATTAGGTAAAATTAATAACTAAAAAGTTCGAAAATATATAGTAAAATTAAAAATATTAAGGAGATTTTAAAAGTTGCACCGGTTAGTTTTATGATTTTTTTTCTTTTACTTATGAAAGTTATCTATATTTTCAATATTTTATGATTAATCAATCTTTATTTGTAGATTTTTTCCGCCTAAGTTTATAGGCAAAAATCCAACTATAATGTTCATTTATGGAGGTGAATAATACTCTTCAAATTATTTGTAATAGTAAGAAAATCTAAAGTTTTGTTTTTTAACCTCTCAAGTACAATAGGATAATCACTTTGAGATTTTTTTTTATTTATTATTTGAATAATAACTTATTAATTCAAAGTACTATTACTCTCAAAAAAGTTGAAAGACTAATCTTTTTATTCTCGTATTTTTGAAAAATTAAAGTGTCAATTTTTAAAATTATGTTATTTGACAATATTTTTAAAGAATCGTGAAAAAAGTGTATTTTAAAAAGTATTTAATGAAATATAATTTTTCAAATTTATTTTTTTTAACAAAATATGTACGGATGGCCACGGGGCGGGTTTAGAGCGGGGCGGGGCGGGTTTAGAGTTATGTGGGGCGGGATGGGTTGAAGTAGTTATTTTTAAAACTAATGCAGGACGGGGCAGGTTGTGAGTTTAAAAGACTAAACAGGAGTTCAAAGAAAATTAAATATTTGTAATTAGTAAAAATCAAAGATATAAACTTTTTTATATTAAACATTGACTTTAATTTTATTTTTTAAAAATTTAAATTAGACATGTTCGATAATTAGTAAAATTAAATATATAATTTTTTTATATTGAACATTGACTGTAATTTTATTTTTCCCTAAAATTTAAACTAGATATGTCTGGTAATTGTTAGTTGTTAAAATGTTAATTAGAAACTTTTAATTAATGATTAAGAAACAATTATTGAAATGTCAACTAAAAATAGTTAATTATTAAAAAATTTAAAAAAATATATGAATTTTAATTTTTCCTATTAAATTCAATTCAATTAAAAACTAAAAGAACTTAAAATTTAAGCGGGGCGAATTTATGCGACGCGGGTTTATATGGGGCGGGACGGGGTGGGTTGAAAATGAAAAAAATCACCATGCGGGGCGAGACGGTTTAAAAAAATTGCGGGTTGAGCTCAACCCGCTCCACACTCATCCCATTGCATCCCTAAAAATATGATCATTTTGATCCCGAATAAAACAAATAGAACTATACAAATTATTCATGAAATGTACCATTTACATTATATTTAAATTAAATGTATGTTTAGGGTCATCAATTATTATTCCATTTACTTATAATTGTGTAAGCTAGGTATGAAACAAAAAAATCTTAGTAGATAGTGCTATTCCCGAATGAGGTTGTCATGAATTTGAATTTGTTGGACTTCAATACAGATTTTGAACATCAGATAAATAATTTTAAAAAAATGTACTCTTATATGACAATATTAAGAATTTTTCAAAATTTTAAAATATTCAATTTAATAATATTGACGTAAAACACACGTGCAATGCATGTACATTAAACTAGTAAAGGACAAAAAATTTAAACAACATTTCTAAGAACTTTCACGCTTTTAATATAGTATATAAATAGATACTAGTAAAAGATAAAACATTTCTAAAGGCTTTCGCGCTTTTAATATAGTATATAAATAGATAGATGGGAGAAGCAATATAAGATACGGCATCAGCAACTCAAACTAAAAAAAAACCATGGATTGCAGGCCATTTATTTAGCAACCAGGCATATATATATCAGGAAACATTTTGTTCAAAATTATTACTATTTATTTGTCATCTTCCACCAGACAACTCGACAGCATCCTGATTAAACATTGAATCTTCTCCCCAATCAAATCGCCTCTGAAGTCTCTCGTATTCTTGCCTACGGTTGACTTCAACATGCTGCCACTCTTCCCATCTCTCCGCAAGCCCTTCTCCTTCCAGCATCCTTACAACCTCCGACATTGCTGGACGGTCCTCTGGTGATGCCTGAGTGCACAGCAATGCCACCTGAATCATCATCTCCACTTCATCCAACTCGTAGTTCTTATTCAGGTTCCGGTCTACAATTGCATCCAGTCTTTTCTCCCTTTGCAGTTTTTTGACCTATAACATGCTCTCATTTTAGCACTAACGCTACATAAATAATAATCATGTAAAATTATAAGAGAAGCTCAGGGTCCACATATCCACACTTTTGGAAGGAAAAAAAAAATAGCACGAAATTTATATACATTCATATTTCATGTTGCTAAAAGGCTCAATATTTAGACCAAGCTCATACTCTCAGCATTTGTATCCTGGTGCCACGCGAAAGATAATAATTGTTTGTACCATTTCAATTATGATAGAAAAATTGCAGCAGTTTCGCCAATAAGAGAAAGATAAACAAATTTATATCATCCAAGATGCTCTCATGCAAAGACAAATGAGCCATCCCAACAGAACATAGAGAGAAAAAAGATTTGTCAGTAGAGATGAGACATGAAAAGTTTAATGCAATAATTTGATGCCCATTTGGAATTATATGAAAATTATTGAGTTATGCACACTCACATGGTCAAGCAACAAGACATCATCTTCTTCTTCTAGGCGTGAGAAGTCTATTGCACGTTGGCCAGTTACAATTTCCAAAAGCATGATTCCATAGCCAAAAACATCAGTTTTTTCTGATGATTTGCCAGTAGATAAGTATTCAGGAGCTATATGGCCCATTGTACCACGAACTTGAGTTGTCACATTAGTTTTCTTAACGTCAACTAGCTTTGCCAGCCCAAAATCACCAACTACAGCTTCAAAATCTTCATCTAGTAATACATTAGCTGCTTTAACATCACGGTGAATAATCTTTGGATTACAGTGTTCATGTAGGTATTCAAGTCCACGTGCAGTACCCAGTGCCACACGCTTCCTAGTTGGCCAATTCAAAACAGGCTCCCCAGGTTTAAGTTCTGCAAGTGATTAAAAACTTAATAAGACGCCACTGGAAACTACTAACAGACATCAACTCTAGCAGAGAACTGCTGAAATCTTAAGCTTCACTAACTACTTCATGTAACACTTTCCAGTTAATGCGAGGATTTCAAAAACCAACTCCTAAAGGGAAATTCAATCAATGACACAAACCTTGTTTTGGTAGACAGACACTGCACGAATCAATTTATGAAGTCATGTATCTCTTTCTTATCACAGTCTGCGATACCAACTTAACTCAAACACATCTTTTAATGACATTTTTTAAAACTGGATACATATATTACTGATTAATGAGGTACGATTTGACTATTGCTCTTAATGACCAAAGAAAATTGCGATCTCCAAAAACTCAACTCCTTTAATGAATATCAGAAAATACTTCTACAGCACACCTATAGTGTACTGCTTAAATCTGCTCAGAACTTGCCTTTTCTTATCATATTCTGGGAGAAGAAAAGGAAGCATGCATATTGTACTCATGGTGTTGCAACCCTAAGGCATTAAACTGTTAACACTTCATTCAAAGTCGAAAGAATAAGATTCTTTTTTGAGAAGGAAAAAGAATAAGATTCTTTTTTGAGAAGGAAAAAGAATAAGATTCTGCAGGATGAGAATACAAATTAAAGGGTAGATGCTTCTGCCAGTTAAGCTAACAAACATTAGCCCTATAAGCATGCCCCTCGAACTTAACACCGTGTCTAAGTTATTTTACTAGAATCAGCAGTTCTACAATACTTTAACAATCAATTTAAGGGGTGTTTGGATTGACTTTTTTTTAAGTGGTTTATAAGTTAAAAGCCAAAAGTCATAAGTTGGGAACCCACAACTTTTGACTTTCGGCTTTTTAGGGTACTTTTTTAGCTTTAAGAAAGTGCTCAAAAGCACTTTTTTTATGTCACCCAAATACTTCTAAAAATTAAAAAGTGCTTAAAAGTCAAAAGCCAATCCAAACACCCACTTAGACCATTCAAGAACAAATACACGCTTTCTTCACAGATGGAGAGGAAAAATAACACGTGATTGTTTATAACCACGCTGACAAAAAATAAATTACTGCAGGAGATGCAACCCTAAGACATTAAACTAAATGAAGGATCTAATGATTGGCATAAATAAATCTAAAACGGGCACATTTAGAGCAAATAGCATGCTCAGGATGTAAAAGAAAGTACGATGAACAAAAGTACAGCTGTGAATAAAAAATACCTCGTAGACGATACGCAACACTTAGATTCTGCATATATGGGTATACTAGCAGGCGTTCAGTTGGTGTGGTGCAAAATCCTATAAGCCGTAAGAGATTCCTATGAACAGCCACACTTATCATCTCAACTTCTCGCTGAAATGCAGCTTCTCCCCCAGGACTCTCATAATCAGTTAGCCGTTTCACGGCAACTTTAATGCCGTCATTGAGCACTCCTTTATAGACCTTGCCAAAACCCCCCTGTCCAAGGACATTCTTTTCACTAAAGTTATCAGTAGCAAGCTGCAATTCCCTCCATGAAAATCTCTTCAATTGACCAAAGGGAATTCGTCGATCAACCTCACCTTAGAGCGCCAAATAAACACAAAATATAATATCATAAAATACTCAAAGGAATCACAACATCTTGAAGGTAAATGATAACAAGCAATAGCGCATAAAAAATAAGCTCACCAACTTAAGATGAAACTACAAGATATAACAATGCATGGCCAAAATACCTTGTTCCCTTACCAAGAATAACAAGTACATTAAACTGATGAAATTATTGTCAAACATGTGACACAAACCTACAACGTCAACAAAGATTTCACGTCTATAGCCTTTGTGCCGTCTCCTCCAGAACACTAACACAGATCCTCCAAGAAGGAGAATTGCAAGAAATCCAACAGCAAGACCAATTATGAGTCCGGTCGTTGTTTTACTAGGAGAACCTGCAAGAAATTTAACTTTAGAATTTGGCTTGTCCAGAAAGTTCAACAAGGTGCATGCGTTAAATGACGCTTTCCTTGCTAAAGGAATATTATACATTAGATAGGTAATCAACAGCTTTATCAACTTCAGAAACTTTCTGAGATGTAGCACCAAAAGGAGAGAGAAAGAGCATAATGGTTAAGGGAGAGGAAGAGAAGAAAAGGGGATGAGATATATAATAAGTAGATCAACAATATTTACTCATCAAATGTTGTTCCAAGCAAAGTAATTATGGACTCTATTTATAGATTAGGGAACACAAACATCTACAACTCCTAGAACTATTATTCTTTTTTTTTTTAAAATCATTACAAATCTTAGAATTATTAGAAAAGAAAAATTTAATTGTTACAACTCCTAAAATTATTAAAATCCTCTCCAACTATACTGTGATATTATCTCCACAAAAATATACTAACCTCAAACTTCAACTAAAAGATGACGACAATAGATCAACAGTAAAGGTAGTAAATGATGCTTTATTTTTCAGCTACATCATTCTCCCTCGGTTGAGAATGTGTGGCACATACAAGTGAGACAGTGTTACAATTCTCCAAGATTAATACCAACGGAAAGAAACTCATCTATTTTAGTGCATGCAGCACCATGAGGTGCTTCATTCTTCCATCCATTAAATAAGATAACAGTACAAACCATTAATGCAACACAACAAACATATCCCACAACCAATGGCAAGTATAACTCTATCCCACAACCAATGGCAAGTAAAACTCTTAAGTAACACTAAGAACTTTAATCTTGATCCATGTCTTGTACTTTTTTACAAGGAATTAATGCAAGTCTTAAGCACATTCTGTGTCATATGATGAGTTTTCTTGATGTTTCACGTAAACAGGCTAAAATGGCAGAAAAATGAAATATTGCAGACGGGACCAACCACGGACAGTAGAGTGCATTGACGGACCATCTTTGGGACCGTAAGGAGGCCTGCGAACCAGAACTTCATAGAGTATGTTATTTGAGAAGAAGTCCACATGGAAACTACAGACCATAAAAAAGATTAAGGAGGTCCCATAAATCTAGATTAAGAGGATGCCTCTTGCAGAAGATCCTGTCTGTGGAGAACAGGATGGCCTATGGAACTCATCGACAGACCACAACTTTGCCCATGGAAGTAGTACATAAGAAGTTGACTTTGCAATCGACAGTTGACTCTGAAGATTTTACGGACCGTCTGAGGCATCATAGAAGACCTTCTACAGTTCATTTAGAACTCGTTTTTAAGTGTCTATAAATATTTTCCTTCAGTTTTTAGGTGAGAGAACGATGCAAAACAAAGCAGACAAGCACTTCTGGTTTTCCTGAGTATTTTGTTGGATAGCTATGCTTTTGAAGTCAAGACTTCAATTGGTTAAACTTTAGTGAGTGTTATGCATTCCAATTTTATGTTTGTTCTTGCTATTATTATGGATACATAAAACATATACACGGTTTGAATGGTGTTGGTGGATAATTAATTCACAATTCTTTTGTGTAGATTAACGGTTGCAAACCTTGTTCATGCCGTTAGTCTAACTTAACTTGGGAAAGTGAATTGGGACTGACTATTAACAATAGAGAATTCAACACTTTACCCCTTGTTTAATAAATCCACATAGGAATATGTTGGCTTACTTGGCTTATTATGATCAATAATGTGCATCACTTCAATTTGGTTGGAAAATCAATTAAGAAACGTTCACCTTAACAGTTGGAAAACACTAAACGTAGAGTAAGGGATTATCACACATTTAAAGACAACAGGCTAAAGCATGTATGATTGCAAGTATCCGATTGACACTAACCATCAGAAGGAAACAACTCTGTTGTTTACTTCTTTTTTTTTTTTTAATTTTTTTTTGACTTGAAAAGAAAAAAGATAAGAACCATATTTGTTTCCTTCTGGTTTTTACATCTATTAGAAAGACAATACATATAACGTATGTTAATACTGCAGTAAATACAATATCAATCTTTTGTGCAAATTTACAGAATAGGATTTGACAGAGTAGAGTAAATCATCCATCATAAACAACGTTTTTCCCACCATATTCCCAGTGGGATTCAACCCCAACCAATTGGGTTACTATATTTGACCATGATCGCTTGCATCGCACCAATAAAAGGGAGAAGGGACTAAGGAAGAATGGAAAGGAAAAGAAACAAGAAAAGGTCGACAATATGTTAAGGAAATTAAAAAAGTCTATTCATCAAGTGTCATTCCAAATAAAGTATAGACTTATCCTATATATATAATATGAAACCCCAAACAAGCCAGACCTCTTGAAAATACTAAAGGTTTTCTCTAACAAAGTAAATTAAAAGATAAAGCTTACTTTCTAGCTAAAAGATAATACAAATAAAATCAAGATAATGGTAATAAAATTCAAAATTTTCAGCTATATGACCTTCATTCTTCCAGATAGAGAAAAGTGTGAGGCATATACAGTTTGAAAATCAGATATTTGCTAGAGATACCTACCTCCACTATCAGATTCACAATGATGAGTGAGATTTAAGCCACAATTCAAACGATTCCCTGTAAAACTAGAATAACCAAATGAAGTTATAACCTATACTAACATTACAGATTATGCATTAGTAGAGAAGGCAAAAATTAAGCAGCCTTGAGCTACTGTCCAAAGCAAGAACTATGATCGTACTTGTATTTTGGAACTTGGAATAACTGCTCCGGAATTGGGCCGGTAAGACCATTAGAACCAAGCTGACTGCAAAGTGGAATCAGAGCATCAAGTCAAACATCAAATGATACGGGTAACCGGTTAAGAATCACTGAAGTCTGAAGTTGACATCTCAAAAAAAAAAAAGTGTATTATATCTCCTATTCAGGAAAGTAATTTATAAATGGAATAAAAAAACAGAAAGATAAATAACTTACAGGTTCATCAAGTTGGGAAGACCCGAAAGTGACTGAGGAATTGTTCCGGTGAGATTGTTTCGACTCAAAAACCTGCTCAATGGAGTAACAGAGTTCATACCTATTCCAATCACCAAGCAAACTAAGTTCTATCCAGAAATGATTAAATGAAATAATATGACTTACAGAGACTGAAGATTTTTAAGATTGCCTAGTGAAGCTGGTATTTCTCCAGAGAAACGGTTATTTTCTAAATCCAACATTGTCAAGCTTGTTAAATTTCCTATCTCTTCAGGAATTTTACCAGTTATACCATTTCCTTGCAAGGACCTTCAGGGAGTGTATACGACATAATCAGTTAGGTTAGTAGCAAGAAACAAGAAACCATCCTAAATATTTTAGCCGTGGATCTTAGAAGACAAGAAAATTATCCCAAAAATTTTAGTCGTAGACCTAACAATTTTGAGCTCAACAACATATTCATCAATCAAAATTCATCAAGAGCAACATCAAATAAAAATGTGCCCTTCCATATAGTTATGCATCCAAATTATTGATTTGAAAAAATATTTAAGTCAAATACTAAAATAGGGTCCTTAGAAGTAGACAAAGTGGGAAGACCAATGAACAAAATGGCTGCTCAAGAAAAAAGATATAGCCACCAAATCTTATATAGTTCACATTTCTAGTCTTCATGAAACGGCTTAGGTTGCTCTTTGTCCAGGAACCATCAGGCAAAGTTTAGAGACACCAAACAGTTACCACAAGAAAAAGACAGCCATCCGAACAGAGAGTACCATTTGCTAGATCAGTTCATATAACTTCCATCTCTCTTAATGTTGTTTGCCTTTGTGAAACGACCAAATATTTTTCTTTCATTCCCCCAACCCCCCAGCACAAATAAGTGAAGCTACCTTGAAATTATTAATCATGTTCTCAACTATTAGTTAAAATCTGATGATTTGAAGGGATTTTTGTTCTTGTGCAATGCCATGACATCAAACTAATACATTAGAAACAAAATTTAAATGTTAAACCATATAAAAAGTAGTAATAAAGAGCATCTAGAAAATCATATGTGCACGGCATTCAAGCAACATTCTGTCAATAATAACTCAGCCCTAGTATTTTATACGTACAGTGTATTCATATACTTAAGAACACCTATTCTGGGAGTTATAGTGCCCGAGAATCCCATACTTGATAATGACCTGCAAACAAGATTTAGAGACTATCAGAATCACATCCAGGGAAGGAAGTTGACCAGCCAAAGATTAATCTTCTTAGAGCACAAAAATTGTAACACTATATTATATGCACATACTAACCCTAATGACTCTAACAATAGAACTTACACCATCATGACATTGCCGTTAGCATCACAAGTGATTTTGGACCAAGTACAAGGACTAACTTGATTCTCATTCCAATCAGCAAGTTGATTTCTTGATGCATTTAATGAGTTCCTCAATGCAAATAGTGCATCTCCTAAAATGGGGCAGATTATAAAGATTTGAATATCACCCTACTTTGATAAAAGTAACAAAGACAACATTTTTATTGGCAGAAGCAAATTGTAAACAAGATATAGTAGTCACATTTGAATATCTCTTTATCCATTTGAGCAGATAAATAAAAATAAAGTTGGTTTGATGAAGTAAAACTGGAAGAATCAGGTACCTTGCCCATCAGGTAAGACAAATGAGTGGAGACATGCCAATGTCACAACTGCAAATAACAGTTCCATCTTTCGGATATTGCACTTTATGTCAAGTATCCTTGCAGCAATTTATCACTGTGACATAAGACACCATCTTCCATGAACAGGTGTCTACAAAACATTAATGGAAATAAAGGAAAAATGGTTAAGACTGAAAGACAACACTAGAACCTAACTAGCTATGGAAAAAAAATTATTAGAGAGAAATAGCTGAATCTTCAGAAAAACATGCCTAACAACAGCAACTATGTCGCGATCCCTAAATGCCTGAATGATGATATCAAAAATTGAGTAAAAAACTTGTACACATTTTTCAATCCCAATATAGTTCTCAATCTACAAAATATTGGTCCTTTCTACTAGATATGCCAATCATCTCATGAAAATTATTGGCACTTTCTTACTTGCTCATGGATAGTAGCTACAAATTACAAATTCATCAAGCTAAATGCAGTCATTCATTCTTCCAAGTATAGATAACAATCGATATATGAATCAGTTGGTATGGAATTAATTGGCAATCAGACTTCTTCCTCACAAACTGCATTAAAATAGCAAATTAAATAAATAAATAAATAGATAAATCCTCACACACACCTGTAAACACAAAATTTCAATCCAACCAAAAAAGAAATCTAGTGACACACAAAATTGAGCTTTTGACTGGTAATTGTAAGGTTAAACAATGAAACCATCATAACACCATTTCTTAGTAATTAAAGAAAAGAAGAATGAAATAGTAAAGTACTTTACCTTTAAGGAAGAAGCAAACTTTAGGGCTTTGAAAATGTGAAAGAAAGAGCACAGAATATGTACTTTGAATCCAGCCAAATCTTTTAGCTTTTCCCACTTTATTGACTATTAGTATTAAGGACCAAACAAACCAGAGTGGTGTGTTTGGCATGGAGCAAAATTATTTTCTTTCTTTCCACGTTTTGGTTGATCCATATATATCTTTAAAGAATATTAAAATAAACTATTTGAGAAAAAATTAGATTAGGAAAAATAAGTTTGACAAATAACTTTTCAAGTCATTTTCTTCAACTTCATTTCTCGACTATTCTACCCTTTGAAATTCTATTCCTCGTATACTTTCATAAATTTTACTAATTTATATATAAATATTTTTTTAAATACTATTTTTTTATCTTAAATTAATTAAATTTTTGAAATTTTTTTCTAGGTTCAAAATAGTTGAATTGTTCAAAGTTCAAGATGAATGTTAAAAACTTTTTTATATTTGCCCTTTCATTTATTAAAGTTTTATATTTTTAAAAGATAAATTACACTATATATTTATGATTTTATAAAGGTCAGTAGTGAAAAGTAAGGTACAAATTTTGTAATATTTTTTCTTAATATGTGTGGACTACTTCACAAATTCAACTAAAACGGACAAAGGGAGTATTATACTTAAATATTAAATACTAATAAATGAATAAATATTTTTCATCCAATCAAAACACACCCTATATCTGTTCTTTCTTCTCTTTTTTATCTCAAACAACAGTCAAACTAGAAGTGGACCGCATCTGAGTTGCGTTTCATTTTTGAGCTTTTGAGGGGTCCAATAATCATTTAAAAGAAAAAAAAAATCAAGATGTCATATTTCAAAATTTGAGCCTTTAAAATAACGTTGAACATAATTTTATTTTTTTAAATATTTCAAAAAGTCCCCAAAATAAGTGGGTATGGGCCAATTTTTCAGAAACTTAAAAACATTTAAATATTAAAATTTTAAAATTTAATTAAAGTGTATGATCATTTACATATTCTAATCCAATCTTTCTTGCGAAAATTTTGTCCATTGTTTGTTTTTTAAGGAATAAATAAAAACATTTTGCTACTCCTATTACCTAGAATATAACAAATTCTAAATGAAATTAAGATTGAGAAAAAGATGCTCAAATTATAACATTGAGCTGAAGATGTTGACTACATTATCCCAAGTGAGACTACCCATCGGTCTCTAGGATTGTTAAGAAAAGAAATGTCACGATCAGCTTTGTCAGACTATGATGACACCTGCTACAATCTACTAGTAGATAAGTTTAATTCATTGCTCGAAAATCATTGGTAACGAACTATCCCGTAAAAGACAATTATAAGAAGTAAAAAGCTATCAACTAAGAAAAAAATCGAAGGAATAATACATAGGAACCTACCCAAGATGTGGCATTGGTCAGTAATCGAACGTCTAATATGTAAAATAAGAGTATAAAGCTTAAACAAATACAAGATCAGTACAGATTGTCTATGAATACAAAATAAAGACTAGCTTAAACAAAAATAGATGGAAATTGATAACTCTTGATGTCGCGAGCTTACCCCGATCTCTGAAATGCACAACAGCTCTGCACAAAAATGAATCAACCACAAGACAATAGATATAATCACGATAGAATAGATAATGAAAGATAATGAATAAGGTATACGAGGTGAAGAAAATGATACAAGAATCGTACCAGGGAGAAACAGGCCTACCATCTGCTAGCAAAAGGGCAGGGCTATAGAGCCTACTCGTCAAGGTACAAGCGACAGAAATCACCAAGTATGTATAAATAACCTAACAACCTAAGGACTAATCTAATTCAACCTAACAAGGGGAGGGGGTTAACACATTCAACTAGAAGAAGGAACAAGTTTTATAAGTCATTAACTAACAGTACGACACAGATAAGTACAGATATGATCAAACAATGACCAACTAACATTCCATAATATTAGAGGTACAATCAACAAATATAACCCACCCCCCATTCCATCTTACCGAAGGGCGCCAAACAACAACCAATATATTGATGGTAGGTGATGCATGTGAATGTAATATATCCAAGAGAATTTCTCCATAGCATGTACCACAAGTGTATAGACCTCCCCTAACCCAGTTAGCAAGGCAATACCCATGCGATATATAACACCTTGCATGTTGAAACACATGAAAAGTGGAGAAGTTGTGAAATTTTGAGACTGACTAGTGTTACGAGCCAATCTACGGCTCGTGGATTAGACCATTGGTCATAGAAAGGTCTTGTGATTGAAGTCTAGAACTTGATGAAAAATTTTGTTATTGAAATTCACTCCATGGGGAGCAGTACGGGTTGTACTCCTTTATACGAATCATAGACTGGGTCATAAAAGGGACCTTGAGAATGAAAATATTTTCCAAGTCTAGGAGAAAGTCTACGAGGGGTCTTATAGTCCATACATGAAACTACGGACCATACATGAGGTTTTCATGGTTCTCACGTGCAATTTTCAATAGCTTAATTTTTGAGACCATGCCTTGTACGAGCCAAAGCAAGACCCATGGAGTGGATTACACGCTGTAAATGTGGTTTTATGGATAAGTCCAACAAACTTTAAATAAAGGGCTTTTTGATCATTTTCAAACCGTTCAACTCCTAAACTTAATTGTTTTAACTAGCTTAACTGACTCAAATTATATAAAACCTATTTCTATTTCATCCTAACTTATTAACTCTTAAAACCTCTCCCAAAATTCTAAAATTTCTCTCTCTAAGCAAAGAACCCCATTGAAGCTACAGTTTCAAACTTTACTCAGGATTTCCAAGATTTTCATCCCCAAATTTCTAAGGTTCTTCACTCGAGGTTTGTAGGGTTTCATTCATGAACTAGATTCATCCATGGAGCCCAATTCAAGCTCTCCTTTTTCTCTAACTTAAATGATGATATCTTATGGGTTGATTCCAAATGGTTGAATTATGATTACTGCATAATTATTATGCCTATTTATACATGAATTATGAACAATTTCATGATTTCTATTATTTTTAAGTGAAAGCATATGATCTCAAGAATATGATGATTAGGGCTTGTCGATTTGATGTGGTTCCTTTATTAATGATCCAAATTGATTTTAATTGCATGATTCTTATATGATTTTCATCTAATTGCATGATTTTAGCTCAATTGCTCATGAACTCACACTTGGCCCTAATTTCCTATAACAGAGCTATGATTTTCATAAATATGATTTTAAGGATGAAAAATATATTTTAATGATGATGATGATGGTGCTACAATGATGATGATGATATGATGATGAGAGTGACTTAAGACCCTAATGTTGATAACATGATGATAAGATGGGGAATATACTCACACTATATACAAAGTTGTGTAGATGAACTATTCATATGATATGAGATGTTTTCATGATGTTATAATGCCTATTTTTTCAAGCTATAAAAGTATGATTTTGATAAAGTATAAATTATGTTGAAAGCTATATATATGCATGATTATGTATTCCTTTGGATATGACTTAGCATCGAATAAACTTGTGTGAGGGGGACTATCCCCAAAGGTCCTTATATAGATCTTGAAGTCCCATAACTACATGCCACCATGAGTTGATGATTATGTGCCTATAAGGCTAGCTAATGGATCCATATAGATTTATGTTCATGTGATACTGATCGTGCTAGGATAGAGCCTAAAGGGTGGGGTCTTGATGTACATGTGATTCTCACCGTGCTAGTATAGAGCCTAAAGGGTGAGGTTCGAGTCTATCTTGGCAAAGTAGACTCCTCTTTTGCTTGCTATGGAGGGAACATCGGGATTCCATATGATAGTACGCATGATTTTATTGTCGATTATGGTCTAATTCTTATATATGTATGTATGGTAGTTATGAAAGATTTTGATGATGCTTCTATTCATGATTTTATGCATGCATTGTCATACATATTGTGTCCTTCATCTATTGATTATGATTATGCATATTGATATTATGTTATGATGTTCCTTGATTCATGGCATACCTACATACTTAGTACATTCCATGTACTAATCATACTTCTTTGCTTAAGTTGATAAGCCCCCAATTCAGCCTTTTCCTCGGAAGACACCCCCATAATCTCCACCATCTTATAAACTTCATCAATGAACTCTTATGGATATTCATCCACCTTGGAACCATAAAACTCCATGGGATTCATTCTAGCAAAATCTTCTATCCTCAAAGCCGGAGTATGAGTCTTTAGAGAAGCAACGGCTTGAGCCAACATAGTGATAGCGACTCTAAACTTATCATCAGTGACTTGGTTCGCTTGAAGAACTTGAGGAGCTTCAAGAATCGGAAGAACTTGGTCTTTGTTAGCATTACCTTCCTTAGGCAAAGGAGCACGTCACAGAGCCATTTTTGAAAATACCAAGGGAAAAGCATTGGAATATGGAAGGTTTGAAGGCACGACATAGAATACAAAAGAAGTGAAGTTTTCCTAAACATCTTATAGCCTCCTATTCAATGATGTGGCGCACTTCACACCATTGAACAAGACTCTACTAACACGATATGTTGAAATCCCTAGGATGCTTTCATACCTTGTGCTCTACTACCACTTTTGTCACGACCCGAACCTAAGGCCTAGTTGTGATATGGCGAATGTGACACCGAAGGCATCCCATCCAAACCTCATGTTCGTATAACAAGCATTCATAAGGTAAAATAAGCATATATAAGAGAATAAGCAAGCGAAAATGCATAAAATTAGAAGCATCATAGTTTCCCTTAGGGGAATATACATCAACCATAGTGTCCATAACATGCCTCTACATCATAAGATCTTGGCGGAGTCTAGAACATAGTTAACTAGCTCATCCTCAAGATACACATTAAAATAAAATAATAAAGTCTCAACATATAAAAAATCATAAATGGGCTTATTCTCGAATCATGGGAATTCACCAACAATCTTTAAGCTTGGGATCCAAATCTAGCCACGTAATGAAATAATCGCCTTATCGTATGTCCCTACATGATTAAATCTTGTAGGTAAAGAAAGTATGTGTTAGTACATAGAATATACTAAGTATGTAGGTATGCCATGAATCAAAGGACATCACGATATAATATCAATATGCATAATCATAATCAATAGGATAAGGACACGATATATATGAGCAATATAAGTTAAAAATCATGAGAAGAAGCATCATCAAATCCATTCATAACCTTAACATATATATGTGGTAATAAGACCATAACGAAATATAAGACCATGCAGGTTCTTACATGGAATCTTGATGTTCCCTTTACACCAAGTAAAGAGGATTCTACTTTGTCAAGGTAGACTTGATCCTCACTCTATAGGCTATATCCTAGCATAGTAAGAATCCATCATTTGACCCCATCCTTTAGGCTCTATCCTAGCAGTGTGAGTGTTCACCATTAAAGCTAAATGGACCTATTGGCACCTTTAAGATATAAAATATAAACATCATTCCTATAGCGACACATAGTTATGGGACTATGGAATCTACCAAAGCCCTCTTTGTGCTAAGTCATATCCCACAGAATATATTAATCATGCATATACATAGCTTTCAGAATAGTTCATACTTTATTAAAATCATACTTTCATAGTTTGTAAAATAGTCATCATATTTTGTAATGACCCTGGAGGTCATTTTCGGTACTTTTAACCAAATTACTATTTTTTCCTCCTTGGTAGTTCCTTTGAGTCATATTTGGTCAAGTCTTGAAGTTAGATTTTGAAAATCTAGTAAAAAGCTTGAGTTATTGCAAAGGGTTTAAGTTGGAAATCTTGAGTCTCGAAGTCATTTTGAGTTTCTTGCATCAAAATTTGATTTCATCAATTCCATCCATTTTAAAATGTTGAATCAGGTCTAGGAGAACTTGCAAAACTGAATTTGGAGTTAAAACGAAGATTTTAGGCCCAAAGTTGCATTTTTGGTTTATTTTGGATCATAGGCTTGACTTTGGTCAACATTTGGGGTTCAGGAGCTCGTATTAGAATTTTTTCAGTTTCAGTAGTTCTGACTAATGAAAAACTAATGCTAGAAATGCCCTCATTGTAATTTTTAGAGGTTCTGTGAATATTTTGAGTTTTTAGGTCCAAAACCAGTTTTAATGACCTTTATCGGGTTTGAGGCCACAGAGGTTTTGGATTCGAATTTTGACGATTCGATTGAATTTAGATTGTCGTTTCTAGTAGAGTTTCATATTTGGTTTGTGTTCATGGGGTTTCAAATGAATTTCGAAAGCCTGGTTCGTGAGTTTTTGTGCTGAGTAGTTGCTGGTTTGTGGCTATATCTGGTGCAATTTGCACCCTTCTCTGTGTTCGGATAGATCAGTTCGCATTCGTGAAAGTGTGAGGGTACTTAACCTCCGCATTCACGGAGATGAGGCCTGTGTTTATGGATATGGCTCTGCATTTGCGGAGTACATTAAGTGTCTGAACAATAAGCTCCTTTAAACGACATGTTTATTTCATTTTTCACCATTTCCAACCCTTAAAGCTTCATTTTCAAGAGAGATTTCAAGATTTTTCATGGCAAATTGATTGGGTAACTATTTTCTAACATATTTCAACTATTTCCATTAATTAATTGTGTTTTTAACTCCTAACTTTGGGTTTTAATGGTGAAATTTGGGAATTTTCGGAATAGAATTTCCTAAAATTAAATAATTGATTTCACCCTCATCTTAGCTCTGTTTTTTAAACCATTTTCACTATTGAATTCCTTGTATGTGTAGAATATTTTTCATCCATAAATTTTCAATCTCTAGCTACATTTTCCAGCATGAGATTTTTGATCATTTTACCCTTTCTCTCTGAATTCATTGATTTTAGTTCCATTAGATTCGTTATGTACTTGTAGTGTCATATTTGTATAGATTGTGGTGGCTTAGAGTATGACTACTCCTTCCTAATTTTGAGACTTTATTTAAAACAAGTGGACTTCTAACCTTTTGTTAATTATGAATGAACCTTGTATGCTCTTATATATGAGTAATTGTGTATACTGGGGGTAGAATTGTATCATTGTAGGCTTGATAATGACATTTCATATGAATACTTGTCTAACTGGCGATATATTGAGTTACAAATTAATTGTGAATTTGTAATTTATGCAATCTTGAGAATCATTCGATGTAGATAGCATGATGATGCTTATTTTGCGTTATGATTGATACATAGAGACTGCGAAGATGTTGAGATACTGATGATATTGAGACATTGATGGTATTGAAAGATTGAGATCATTATGATGTTGATAATATGATATAATTGTGATCATGCAACTTGCATCTATTATTATTTATACATTGTCACTTGTGATGGCTATGACCAAGTTGTGAGTAAGGTAACATGTGGATTAATGGTCGAGGTCTCTAGGATTCTACTTTGTCAAGGTAGA
>DF360702.1:0-21964 GCA_000787875.1 Solanum virginianum | reverse complement strand
GATCGAGCCGATGTAATATACCGATGGATCAAGGTCATTTTCGTAGAGTGACATGAGCCAAGGTTATTTCCAGTCATGATCATAGATACATAGACAGATATGTCCCCCATGGGGTGTTGTCTGAGGCACAGATAGTGATCAGTGGATGTGTATTCTAGGACAGACATATATTACGATTATTTGACATTGCATCGCATTATGTACATCTTATATCATCCACTCTATCTCATATCATATCCGATTGACATAATGGTGTATTATTTATGGGATTGTGTACTTATTATATCCTCGATCTTGATGTAATTGTTTGATCTACTTATATACTTGTGGATTGAGGTACTAGGCTAGATGATGAGTACATTTATATTACTGTGATCTGTATATATTATGTTATGCTAGGACTTTTCTGAGTGCATGTTTGTAATTTGGCAAATTGTGGTTGGGATTTAAGAAGTTACTTATGTTCTTCATTGTTTTACTTTAGGTTAGTTCCATTTTTCTGAGTACCTTGTTATTTGGTGCTCATCCCTTGCTACATTTTTATAGGTTGTGAGCCTGATCCATCTTTTTAGACTTATGTTTGTTGGATTGAGCTTCTGGATCACTTGTGAGGTAACTGCTTCTGTCTTCCGCAGGCCTTTGGGGATCTCATTTTATATTTGTTCTACTCGAGGACTACATATTATGACTTGTATTTCGTTTGATCATTCTATACATAAAAGCTTGTACATGTGACACCAGTTCTGAGATGGTTTTAGTATGTTTCCTTTCTCTTATCTATATTATTAGGCTGTTATCTTTTTTTTCTCTTTATTCTTAAGTTGCTTGGGTTTTTGCGCTAACTCTCCTTGGTGGGTTAGGTGAGTGTCATCACACTCGGATTTCGGGTCGTGACATAATCTTCCATGAAAATATCTCATTTCATAAGAATAGTCCATCTACTTTGCTTTTTATCATAGTATGGGTAGATATTCCCACCTTAATATCGCATCATCATTATCATTGTCATAACATCATCTTTTTCATAAAACATGCTTTTACATGCTTGAGATGTTTTATCATAAGGAACTATGGCTAAGTGTGGGTCCATGGACAATTGAGTCAAAATCATGCAATTAGGTGAGATTCATAGAGAAAACATGCAATTAAAACTAATTTGGATCTTTAGTAAAGGAATCCACATCAAACCATTAAGCCCTAATCATGTATACTTAAAATCATATACTTTTACTTGGAAACCATATAAATCATATAATTATTCATAATTCATGCATAATAACATTATTCAGGAATCATAATTCATGCATTTGGAACCAAAGCAATAAAGGCCATAAGAAATCATCATGAAACTTTGATAAAAAGGAGATTTTGGATTGGGCTTCATGGAAAGAAACTAATCCATGAATGAATCCCTACATACCTCAAGTGAGAATCCTTAGAATTAAAGAGGAAATTCTGAAAATCCTTAAGCCTAGCTTCAAAATAAATCCTTCTTCTAGAGAGAGAAATATTTGAGAACCTTTGAGAGAATTATGAGGATGAGCGAATTAGAATAAGTTAGGAATACAATTTATAGGGTTGGATTTTGTTAAGGTAGTTAAGAGGGCCAAAATGACATTGTTTAGGACTTAGAAGAATTAAAAATATCAAAAACCCCCTTCATTAAAAATTGCCAGAGCCATCCATCAGACCTCGTCTATGGGTCGTGGATATATCTACGGCTCGTGACATGTCCAGTGAAGCCCTTGGCTCTAAATCTTACCAAATGACTCATATAATACTTGTATGAAAAAGACTTCAAATCTACATCAAATAAGCAGGGGCAACAATATTAAGCATATATATATATATATATCGACAAGGTCACCACTGCGGTTAAACTGCCCAACATACAAAACATACGTACAAAGTCATACAAACTGTCATAACCCATACACACAGGCATCCACAGACCTCTATATAGACACACAGAGTCAAAGGACGGGACAAGGCCCCGTCGTACCCTCAAATCAACATATATGCAAAAATAGTGAACAAGTGTATATACCCAGGGTTTGCTTCAAAGCAAAGGAGCACTTTAAATAGCAGTTAGAATCCTAAGCTAGTGGATCTCTCACCTGTACGTCTGTACCTGCGGGCATGAAACACAGCCCCCGAAAAAGGAGCACTTTAGGCGGCAGTCAGAATCCTAAGCTGGTGGATCTCTCACCTGTACGTCTGTACCTGCGGGCATGAAACACAGCCCCCGAAGAAAAAGGGGGTCAGTACAAGGTACATACTGAATACTAAAGCAGAAAGTACAAAGTATATATATCAGGACAATCATTAACGAAATGAATAATAGCTTTTGTCACAGTCTGGTTTGGTTATTTGGTTCGGGCGCCCCAAACGGGTGCTAGTCATGGCCCATAGGTTGGGTCGTGACAGTGACCTCCTAACTCGTGCCATTCAACACAACCGCTAGAAAGTTCAAATACACAAAATCTCTGTCACATAGCAAACATAAGATAGGTGAGCCAGGCGTCCCTATACTCACAAATCCTAATACAAAAGTGGCATAGTGCAAGAGTTGGGCCGCCTGAATTACCGAATCGTGCCCACTAAGGATATGTCGTGGACCGCTTGAATTATCGAGTCGCGCGCAGGTATAATATCAACATATCTATCCTGGATTGCTTGAATTATCGGGTCGCGCCCAGGTATAATGCCAACATATCAATCCTGGATCGCTTGAATTATCGAGTTACGCACCAGTTATAATGCTAACATATCAGTCCTGGACTGCTTGAATTACCGAGTCGTGCCTAGGTATAATGCCAACATCGGAACATATATATATATAACATATCTGCACGACAACAACTGGCCTGGGAATCGGTGAACGATATCGTATCATATGGACATAATCATTATCACAAATCTCAAACATAAGTAACATATTCGTATGCAAAATCAAAATAATATTTACTCTAAATTCTATTAAAGTTATCAGAATCTCATAAAAGGGTGTTGCGGGATCCACGATCGATGGAAACCCGAATTAGCCTGACTTAGGAGGGACATACTTAGTCTAGATCATACAACCTACTATGAAACATTTTAGAATGATTTCTTATGGTAATTTGGGATTTCTATCAAAAGTTATATGCGTTATGTTTTCGGGACAAATAGAACCTATAGTTTTCCAAACTAATTAACTTCTTTTCAAACTCATACCATTCATGGATTTTTAAAGACACAACAGCTAAGGATGTAGCTAATTATGTATAGGAGTGGTAAAGGATGGACATCGAACATATTTAGGCTTGAATTGAAATCTTTCGAGACTTATAACATTTTCTATATTTAATTAACTCATGCCAAAGGATGTTTTCAAAGCGTTAGAAAATATATTCTTTCAAATGTATCAAACTTTTCATACTTTTACAACTTGTGGACTTTAAATGCATAGGAATAATCCAACTTACACTTTCGGATGTCCAACGTCTACAATAATTCACAATAACACCAATGGTTAGCTAAGAGCCTTTTCGGGCCTCAAATCTCAAATCATGCTCCTAATTTTATAAAGATTTTGGCAGCACTTCCCCTTGAAATATAGTACCCCGAGAATCTATCTCGGCTCCAATTAATCAACAATAACAACAACAACAACAACCCAATAATCAATAATAAGCCTTCCCAAGGCCATCACTTCACCAAATTCACTAAAGAACCTCATCTTCATCACAATTACAAAACAGCGTAGCATACTATATATATACATACGGCGACACGTAGCGCCTGGCTCACTTATGCTATGTTTGATATGTGACAGGGATTTGGAGGACTAAACTTTGAGTTCTTGAAGAAAATTTGGTGTTGTCCCACTTTACTTGTCATATTCAAGCATTCTATTACTCTCCAAGAATCATATTACACCATCTAAACGTCAAATGCATATTTTTAACACAACATAACATTAGTCTACACCCACACACCCAATTTGGCCAACATATTACACATGTGCATAAAAATGATTTCCAATACCTTCTTTACTTGGCAAAGATCATGCTATGCTAATTAAATACTAATTCATAACTCCAACATCATACAACTGCTTGAAATTTTTCTCTATGATGCCAAAGTTCAAATTTGAATAGGTTAATGAATCAGCTGTTGGATATGTCTAGTTCTTATACTGACCAGATTGCATCACTTACCTGTGGGTGTTGGAGCAAACGGGCCTCTCTTGAGGTGCTGCATATAACTGTCAAAGAGTGTAAGGGAATGAAAGAGCACCAACTTAACACTTGTATAGACACAATCTCGAGTTCCAAGAGTTGAACAGTCATGGGAAGTAAAAGCAAGGTTCCAAGAAACTACCGCTTTAACTGGGATAAAATTACCAAAAGAAGATGAAATTACACAAAAGAAACTAAAGAAAGTTAGAATTTGACTCTGCACAAAGATGGATGATCCAGGAAGCTAGAGATACCATAACTCTCTCCAATCCTCGACAAACCAGTAGCTACTCAGAAAATAGAGAGCCTGAAATTTAAAGTTATTTCCAGAAAACAAACAACATACCACATACACACCCACACGGCTTCATCACTTATACACACACCATAATTTCAACGTTCAATTCTTTATAACTTTCTTTCATTTCCACACTCTACAACATACATAGAATCTTTAATTTACATAAAACAAGACTAGAAATTACCATACCTTTAAATCCCTTAATTGGACCCAAATTACCAAAGTCGTAGAACAAAGCGTTTTCTTGTCCAACCAACACCTCCACGCTACTTAGGAGACTCAATATACCAAGCTTGTAGCATCAAAATAATTTTAGAATTGAAAAATGTGAATTGTTGTTGCTACACTGTAGCAACCCGAGAGTTGGGAGTATGTTTTCTTGCTCCTAAAATTTTCTAAGTGTTGGGAAATGAATGACGAAGATAAGGGGGATTGTAATGTATTTAATCTTATCAATTTGGTCCTCACATCTCACATATGGTCCAATAGAAAACTTACTCAAAATTGGGGTGGGGCATCACATATATTTTTTAAGACTCCAAGTTTTGGAGGTTACTCTTTGGTCCCCAAACTTTTCCTAAGTGAGCCAATTAAGGACATGCAAAGATACAGTTAAAGACATACGAATCCTAACAACTCAAGTTTTTAAAAAAAATTCTACTTGTGTCCTAAACTTCTCGATAATGTCACTTTAGTCTCCAAATTTCCAATAATACCATTTTGGTCTCAAATTTTTTTAATGGTTTCAATGCACAAAAATATGGGTTCTAACATCCTCTGGCCTTAGAACATTCGTGTCTCGAATGTTGAGTTAGCCTTATGAGTTTGCATCTTGGATCCACGAAACCATTCCTACGGATTGTATCCCATTTTATGAGTCGTATACCCCTCATAGATTACCTTCAAGACATAGAAAAATTTCATCCTTCAAGGGTCACTTCTATGATGAAAACCTTGGGTTGTGGTCCCTTTGTTGGTCCGTCCTATTAATTGTAAAGCAACTTCCAAAAATCCTCATATTTTCCATCTTTCTGGACTCAAGTCTATGAATCCACCTATGACCTGTGCTTGCTTCCACGAGCCATAGACTAGATCGTGTGAATAAGTCAGTCTAGAATTTTCTTAACTTTTCATTTTCCAGGCTAACAACATGTAGAGTGTTACAACTTTTTCTACTAGCTAGCCTTTTGTATTGTTCCTGCAGCAACATCAGATTCTGCTCGAATATAAGGGGACTGACGGCGTTGCCCTAATAGTTAAAGTTTCCTATAATTAAAGGCCTAAGCTTTCCCATATATGATTATATGTTTGTCGACTAGGACGATGTGTAGACAAAGATGTGTTATCTTTTGTCCCATAGTTAAAGGCTACTGGTTTGAAGTCCCCTAAATTACAGTTAAGGGCGATATTGATGGAGGGAGTTTTGGACTTGTCCAAGCCTAAGGGACAAGGTAGGCTACTTGCCACGTCTGGCCTTATCCTGGGTAAAGGTCTAGGTCATCAATTTGATTGAAGTCCTACTTGTTTTGGTTAAAGTCTGCGTTAATTCTATTGAAGTACGAAGGGTAGGTTCAGTTAAAGGCTGGATTGGGGTATAAAAAGTACGTTAAAGGCCCAGTTACAGGTTTTATCATAGTTGTGATTATGTGTACATTGTAGATTCATGAGCTCTATCCAGACTTGACATAAGTCCTTACACCTATACACTATCATTGTGTGTGGAGTACTTTCTAAGCTTTTGGGGGCCCAGTCGGTGTACAGACATAGATAACAGGGCCTTACACAACCATCTTGTCCTTAGATACTTCCTTATTCACTAGCATATATACCTGGTTCTCATGATTAGACACTTGTAAAATTACATTTTAATGTATTCCTTAGCCGGCCTATAATGCCTACCTGGGTACCATATCCCTAGTACTCACCCTATTTTCTATTTCAGTTTCATGGTGCAGGTCCTAGCATGAGCCAACAATGTTGACTCTTTCTGTGGTAATTGTATATTTAAAGACTAGTAGGAAGCATTGGACGTCCTTTAATACTTCTAGACTCCTTCTGTATGGTTGTCTTTTGTGACTCTAGACTTGCCTTATATATCATTTTTATCTCTCTCTCTCTCTCTCTATATATATATATATATATAGAGAGAGAGAGATATTATGGCTCAATGTACTGTATCGTGTCTATAGTTGTTCTGTACAGGGGACTTCCAGGCCCTAGGAAGGGGTGTTTTATGGTTGTTATGTTTATACCTCTATTATTAGCCTATTCTTATGTTAGCTATTTGTTAAGTTGTTTTTGTTGTGCCTATTACTAGCTGTTTTGGGTCAAGATTAGGCTTCCTTATTGGGGGTTAAGGTAGGTGCTAACATGACCTATAAACTCAAGCCATAACTCAACTAGACCTGTGAATATCTCTGCTATGCAAACAGTGGGTTACGATGCTCAATGAGGTGCAACAGGGTTCTCATCAAACTTAATCAGGTAAGGATCCTAGATCTGCTATACATATCTAAACTGATCAACACTCGAAATGATAGGCACACCTTCATCAACTTATAGCTAATAAATATAGCAGGGAAAGTTGTTGACCTCCTAAAATCCCGGTCATATATCTCTACTACTATGCATCAGGTAAAATCAATATCATAGTCAACCATGATACTGGCAACTAATACCGCGCGATCAGGAGTGATGTCTTATCCACCTGAGTCAGACAAATCCTGACACCTGCACAGTGTTGGTGCCCCTTTCAGCAATAGACCAGCTACCCAGCTACACATCTTAATAGAAAAGCCTATTGAGTCGGATCTCTCATCACATGTTCGTCTCAGGCTATGCTTAGTCCGTGATCAAACTCTATAGTAGTGCTAGGTGGCTGATAGTCTGGCCCATACCAAAACCTCAAGATGTTGGTTTTGGATATGTCAAATGGGACCTTGCTAACCAATGGTTGCTTTCGTAGTGGCTGATCAATCACATTGCCCTTCTTTGGTGTAGCTTTCATCACTATAGCTACACAGGAGGTGTAGAAATCTCGGACAATATTCAGACTACACTTGCCTGAAGATGCAGCCATCCATTCTAGTCGATGGCATGAAAATTGATCTCAAATAATTGGTGCAACATTTAGGCCAACCATCAATATATGAGGCTCCTCTGTGATTGCGTCATGCCGGTAAATATCAAACACCCTATCTACTCACCATCATATGCTTTGCCCTGACACCCAGATAGGTATGAAGGTGGATATGTTAGAATCTACCTCCGAACCTGACCCTGAACTAGATTGGGAGCCTGAATGTGATCTAACCTTAGAGAGGGATCCTGTCTATGAACTAGAATTTGATATGGATGCTGTGAACTGAATACTGTCACTGCCCGCAGCCTCGAAGTCCCCTCCCTCTTTTGACTAGGGAGGCGTTGTTGTACTAGTTAATGTTTGGGCTGGTATAATATGCCTAGACTTTGCCCTCATCTGTCGAGGCTCAATCATCTTTTCCGGGCTGACATTTAACTGTTCTACGGAGCCATTGCACTCCAACTCTGTAGGTTCATCAATGGGTCACTATCTGCGCTCAAAGACCTCCAATTGTTGTATCGCTATCAAAATATTGATATATATGACAAAATGAGCATTTTGATCTCAAGAATATAATTTTCGGCGTTGGACCCAAAATTGGATAAAATGAAAGATTATGGGACCTGTGATGGGAATCCGAAATCAACTTCATAATTAGGTTATAAACATAACATGAAACTTTTACCCTAAAATGCAGTACAATTCAAGGCTAGGAAACCTCACAACAATGATAAACAACTAAAATTCAATAATTCCCAAGAACTGGAAAAGGACAGTAGCTAGATACAAGGAATTTACCGAAAACCATGCCTTTAATGGCCTTTTCGATAACAACATGACATTCCCATTAAAAATTCATGCAGGATAGCCTCAAAGTTCTCTAAAAGTCGACTTGGATTTCTCAGGAAAGCACTTCCCAATGTTCCCCCAAAATTCAATCTAAAAATGATGCATAATAGCAGTTACATTTGTAAATTTACCTCAAATGTGGCTTCCAAAGAAATTTTTGAGCTCATCAATGTGTTCCTAATGAAAATCCCTTCAAGACTGACCTTTGAATCATCCAATTCGGCCTTAAAATGATGGAGAAATCATGTCTTGAAATTGTCCAAATAAACTAATCATGTTCAAGAACAAAAATATAAGGGCTACCTCTTTGACCTCCACAAATGCGATGATTAGTACCCTATGATCGAAGAGTACAATCACAGAATAACCCGTGTCCTCCATGAATATGGAGCACATGAGACTTTTTCTTTGCAATTGCGAAGCACAAATACACAAGCCTCCACAAATGTGGCCTAGAGCCCACAATCTCGTAGAGAAAAGTCACTACACCAGATTTTTGCTACAACAATAATTTGGGCCATGTCCAAATCTTTCGATGGGGTGCTCCAGATTTGTTTCAAGCTTTGTGAATGCAAATAGACTATGCTATCATACCAAAATCAACATTCCAAACACAATTGCATAGTTGAAATTTTAGTACAAAGTCATTTTGACTGAAGTAGGTTCACTCCTAAGGCTATTTTTACCCAAATTCCACCGAGGGACTCGGAATGAGTCTAAATGTCTTGGGAGTCAAACGAAACATCATTCTAGACTAAACTTAACATTCCAGAGCTAACCACACTATTCAAAATTCCATCTGAGTATATTTTCGAAGAATGTTTACCGAAGTCAACTCTGAGCCAAATTTCAGTAGCCAAAATGCTAAATAGTCTAAACTCGCACTGAAAGATTTGGTACATAAGCCAACCATTTTATCCTAATTTGACCATTTCAGAGCTGATAAAACTATTAGGGGTCGTTTGGTGTGATGGATAAGAAAATTTAATCTTGGGATAATTTTTTAGTAGTCCTCAGTTCATTTTTTGGCTGTAAAGGTTGGCATAACTTATCCCAGGATTAACAATTAGCACTGGGATAAGTTATCCCTCCCTGTGGGTGGAATAATAATCCCAGGATAACTTATCTATTACAATCCAAGTGTAGGACCTAGACGTGACACGCTGAATGGGAAGTCCGAAGGCGACCCAAACAAACCTTTTAGCATATCATATACACATCCTTGGTTGCAGAAGCAAAATAAGACCATAACAAGAGTCAATTATAAAGAGGGAAGCGAGATTAAGGGAAGTCTTTCATAATCATAAAAACATAAGAAGAGTCGAGCTCATAAGCATATACAAACAAAGTATCCAATAACACCTCTACTTAAGAATGGAGTGGAGGCCAAGATACTTCCCGGGCTCACCCTCATGATAATAAGTATCCAACATAAGGAATAAGTCTTAATATAGCATGAATAAAATAGATATTGTCCTCAAAGTTGAGGACTCACCAAAAGCTTTCTTCAAGAACCTAACTAGCCATGTGGAGAAGGATGATCGATAGGAGCCGTGGTCCCTACATGGTAATATCATGTAGGCATAGAGTATACATTAGTACTTGGAATATACTAAGTATGTGGGATGCAATGCAACAAAGATATAAGCCATAATAAATAAGATGCATAATCATAATCAATGGATATATACTCAATATGACATGTATGAGCAATACTTGAAATGAATTATGCATGAAAAAATATTCAAATTGCATATATAACATACATATGTGGGAGGAGACCTTAACCAAGATAGACCAAGCAAGCTACTACTTAGAATCTGAGGCATGACATCCCCTTGGTAAGGTGTACGAGGCATGACACCCTCTCGATAAGGTGTGATCTATTTGCCAAGGTAAATAAAACATGACCCCCACTTGAGGGGAAAACATGAACTAGATGGATCTACTAGTAAGCCATTTAAGGGAAAATATAATCCTATGGTGGCACGTAGTTTAGAGACTAGAGATTAAAAACTTTATATAAGGACCCCTTGAGTCGAGCCTCCACCTTAAGCCTTAATCGGTGCTAAGTCTAATCTCACGAAATACTTGAAATAATCATAACTTTAATCATAATATGCATAGCTTGTAAGAGACATGGTAACATGACATGAGTAGCTCATTCACATGCTTGACCTCTGCTAGTGAGTTTAACTTGAGCATGAGAGTAAAATAGTAATCGTGCTTGATTCCTCAACTTGACATGAATGGCTAACAAGAGGATAGAATATTAAAATAGGGCTCAACTTGTCACTTGTAAAATCATAGATACTTTTTATGATTTTAATACATGCATGAGAGCCCATAATTATCTTGAAATCACTTGACTTATAAATCATGTAATAATCCATCTTTAAACTTGAAAATCTCTGTCATGTAATTTATTATCATAAAATCACTTGACTTGTAAATCATGCAATAGTTCATCAACAACTTAGGAATTCTTGTCATGTAATTTAATCAAACACATGGTGGGTTCATGAAGCTTGTTCAAATCATGCAACTCAAAAGTATAACAAGAAGGAGTAAAATCAATTCATTTCAAAGTCATTTAAATAAATCCACCAATATTGTAGTAAAATCTTCAATTTGGGTATCATGAAATCCATCTCAAAATTCACCATAGTTCATAGTTTTCATAGTTCACATCATGCACAACTTCAATAGATATAGATTAACTCATGGAATAAGCTTAAAATAGATATTCATGCATAATCAATCAATACTTGATAAAACACAACATAATTCACATTTATAATGCATAATAGGAAGTACCTATGAAGAATCAAACCTTGAAATCATGAAATTTTATAAGAAAGAAGAGTGTTGGGCTCCATGGGTGAAAAGACCTATGGATGAAGACCCACATACCTTAAACCTTGACTTTATTGGAATAGGATTGGGGAAGACTTGAAGCTTGTGATGGGTCCTTAAGTTTCGAAATTTCTGCTTGAAATCCTTGAATTTAAATGAGGGATTTGATGATGTTTTTGGAGAGATTTAGAGAGAGTTTTGTGAGTTCTAGAGTTAAAAAAATGACTAAGTATAGAGGATTTCATGTTTAAATGGGCATTGGATTATTACCCAAATGCCCTTGAACCAATTTGAAAAAACAGGGCACAAAATGCACTGATCCGCGCCCTAGGCTCTACGTGGACCATATGCGTAGCCTAAATTACAAAGTGTCGCCCCCCGGCCTGGGCGCGCAGGACCACTGGAATTCGTTCCATTGTGAAAATTATTTTTCGCAATAGGTCTTCTAAAATTCGGGGTTACCTATTTCCCACTCAATTTTGCCCCCTGAACAAGAATATGAAGTCGAATTTTTAAAATCACGCACAATTTTTGAGTATTTGAAAAATACGACTATGGGGCATTCGAAGCACATGAGAGGGGTATTTCAATATCCTTGGATAAAGCATGTAAAAGTCCAAAAATACTCCCCTTTAAACTCTCTTTTATACACTATTTTTATATTCTTGTATATTAACATAATTTTTAATAATATTTATAATACCATTCACAACCTTAATTAATTGTTATTTTTATGATAACATATTTTTCTATTAAAAATTCGATTTTTTATATTCATGTATATTAACATAATATTTAAATAGCATTCACAACCTTATTTAATTATTATTTTTGTGATAACATATTTTTCTATTAAAAATTATATTTTATAAATACAATTTCTATTTATGAATATATTATAAGTTGAACTTATTTGTCTAATACTTATGTTTATTATATTTTGATTTCTCTTAAATATTCACTTCACTATTAAATTACATATTTTTAATTAAATAGATTATTACTCACTTAACAATTGTATTCTATATATCAATTAAAATATAGATAACTTTGAAATTTAATAATAATTTTTTTACCTTAACAAACTTAGATGAAAATTTTATTTTTAAGCTAATAAGATGGAAATTTTATTTCTAAGCTAAATGAGATGAAAGTTTTATTTTACAAGCTAAATAAGATGAAAATTTTATTTAAAGATAAATAAGATGGACATTTTGTTTTTAAGTTAAAGAAGATTGAAGTTTAATTATAAAAACACACGACATAATCATGAAATGCATACACAAAATTGTTTATGTTAAATAAGATAAAAAATTTATTTTAAGAATGAATAGCTAAAGCTCGCAAAGAAAATATTAAAAAAAAACTAAATAATGAGGAGGGTATTTTTATAAAACAAACAACTTATTCTTAGAAATTATACAATGAATAGTATTTTGAATATGACAAATCAAACAAGCAATAAAAATTACTCTCAGCATAAATAATCTCATCGTAACTTATTTCAGTATAACTAATCCCATCATAACTTGTATCCAAACCAAACGACCCCTTAGAAGTTCATTCTGAGGCCATCTTCTTAGTGTTTTGACCAAAGTCAATCATTTAAACTCAAGAGAACACTAAAACGAACAGAAATTCCAAATGAACGACCAGCAAACTGAGCTACAATCATAGATGACCTACGATAGCTACAAGAAAGCTCTAAATACAAAAAAGGATGATGAGTTAATAAAATGACCTGGATGGTTATTACAACAAGCACTACTAAAAAGAACTTTCATCTATGAAAGTTAAGGGCATTTGCAGTCTCAAGCACGAAATGACAAGGATGTTGGGCCAGTATTCTCCACAAGATCCACAAGCACCCCCACAAAGTGAACAACACCAGGATAAAACTCCAGCTTGGAATAAAACCTTAAACTTGCTTCAAGAACCGCAAAAACTCTTCTAATTCCATCTTTCTCACTAGTCCTCACTCAACTAAAGCAGAAATATCTAAAATGAGCAAAACCACCAGAGGAAACCAAAACAATCCTAAACCACTGGATTAAGGAATGCAGAACCCAAGGGGAAACCTAAGCAGCCTTACCATCTGAATTTCCTAACACTGAAGGCCCATCACCTCTATCTATTAGAAGCATCTCGTCGATCCTTATGTATTTTAACCAATTCCAATGCAATTTAAATCCCATCTACCAAACTCCACCACACCAGCTTTGGAAGAATCATACACACCACCTGAATATCAATGAACAACAACAGCCAAAACAAAAAACCTGACTAGAGAAAGATCCCAAAAATCATTTACTTAGGCTGAAATAACACTTTTTGACACACCACTCTATTCCAAAAAATAAGAACCTCACTAATGACTAGGTCGCACCAAACTCCAATGCAAGTGACCTTCGTCTACCAGAAGAATTCTAGGAAACTGATACCATAGGCACATAAGCCATGCTCCCATTGGAGACCAATCCCAAATACTTAAGTCAAAGATCTACTAAGCCGGTAGGTGACAACAACCATAATCAACTCACAACAACAAAGCCTAAACAACCAGGGAATATCACCATTCTAACTCCAACTCACTATCTGACCTTGAAAGCTACCAACATCAACATAGAGAACCAATCACATGATCAACAAGGAATATCGGAGGAATCATACTCCTAATTCCCAACTAGCTATAATTAATTCGCAAAACGCTTGTAAGAAAAGAACTTAGGAACTTGAATAGACGAGGCACATGATACCACTATCGAGGAAAAGACCATAGTAAGGAACGACACCATATATTGAGGCTATCAAACCTACCATGATGTCAGCTATAGCCACCAACTCTAAACATAAAGTTAAGATAAATTTTGAGCTGACTAGATCTATCTACTCAGTAAATAGGGAGCCCAACTGCCAACACCCCCCAAGGGTCACACATCACACATTCTACTCTTGGCGGCAACCTCACACCAGTAAATAATAACAACAAGAGCAACTTTCTATACTAACACATCTAGAAAGTCGAAATGAAAAACCAACTAAAGCAAGCGAATTACGCACTACTACAAGTACTATCCTACCACTATAGCTAATGTAAATCTAATATCAAGACAATCCACTACTAAAAAGAGGAATCAACTTACAACATCAAGATACATACAAGTCTAGGTAATCTAAAACAACAGGCATACAGTGAATGTAAGAAGTCAAGTAGGCACCGATGGGTATAGATACCCGAACACCAGATAATACAAGCAAAAAAGAATCTACACAATTACATTTGATACCTGGAGTCTCACCCTTTGCCTGGCCTGCAAAATCATAGGTGAATCATAACTAACCTCAACCTGAATATTAGAACTACCTCTAGAAACACTTTAAATACCATCTCCGAATGAATATGACACGAACCCATGAGATTAGTCTGACTGAGCAAACTATTTAACTGCCCTACAGTGGGGACATTCTGTAGCCCATGCCCCATCTCTCTACACATGCAACAAGGCCCAATAACTCCTGCCTAGAGGATCAAACCCATACCTAGGGCACACTTCATACCAATGATTAAGTCTATCCCATCCATAACATCTCAATGTTGAATTCCCTATGATAATGTAACCACAGTAGGTAAAAAGTGCATTAGACAACTTTGAGCCCTAGCTCGAGCTAGAACCACCCTATTCGAGGACACCCTACTAAGATCTATGGCGGGACCTATTATAAGTGTCCCTACTCCTAACAACCTGAGAATGATCTCTATCACCTAGCGGACCACCCTTAACTGATTGAACTTAGGGCCTATGTCCCTGAATTTGTCGAGTCTTTCATCGGGACCGCTGAGAAGACCTAGTTGCAATTGATGGAATCTTATAACCTAAAGGTCTATTGCAAAGCCTGGGAAACCAATCCTAAACTCTTCCTATTATAGGCACTATGATCTGTCTCTAGACCTTCTAGTGCTGCTACTATAAGGCTAATAGGTCGAAGAGGAAGAGATCCATGACCAATCTGATAATTGCCACTAAAAGTATCAAAACATGCTTATTTTACAACCCTCACATGACTCACAACCTAAGGAAAAGTAGGTCTTGGTGCTACCAAGTGCTCCTATGGCAAACAAAGTGGTAAAGTCAATCCCTTAAAAATCTCTGACGTAAATCCTGCTCTATAGGGAAGAAGGTAGGGGTACATCTAACCCACTCAAGAAATCTAACCAAGTAGTCTGAAACAGATGATAGACCATGCTGAGGAACTATTGATCCATCCTCAGCTTGATAACCATCCATCACAGCTCTAGTCAAATAGGTTGATGCCTCATATGTGTCCACCGGCAAACTCGTGTTATCCATCTAAATAGAGTGGAATCCAAGAAAGCAATTTTAGAGATTATTCAAAGTCAAAGCACACGATAAGGGATCAAGAACCTAAATTCCATTGGGACTGAGGGAGTTCTTTCGAAGCACTTTTTAAAGTGCTGAAATTTATTTGGTAGGATACGAATATTTTCGCACCGATTTGCAGGACTCTACTAGGCATTGTTCTTATGCCAATGATGTCGGTCAACTTAGAACTCTAATACTAACTTGTCATGACCTAATTTCTCCAGCAATGATGGTGCCTACTTAACCTACCAGTAGGTAAGCCTATCCCGTAGCCTAGAACTATAGGCAACAGTCTATCCAATGAAAGGTAATCTTAATAAGTAGAAGCTACAATAAATAAAGAGAAGAGATACAAATACCAAAGAAAATAACATACCAAAACCCACCCCAAGACCTGGTATTAGTCAATATTCAAGCTTTGAATACACAAAATGATAATACAAAGATTCTTCAAATACAAACAACAGTACATATTATATCTAAATACAAAATAAAGATTATCTCAAATGCAGTAAGACGGAAATTGGCAACTCTGAATGTCTAGCGCTCACCAAGATCTTTGAAATCCTTAGCTATCTGCATGAAAGGAAGTCAATATAGGGGATTCACACTATGATCTACAAGTGTAGAAATGTAGTATGACTACCAAACAAAAGGTACTCACCAAGCATAGGCCGACTAAGCTCCATAGATAAAGCAAGTATAAACAACATAAAAAAACCATGAAAGTAAGGCAAATATATAACACAAGTATGAAATATGACCATGATAACATAAAATCAAATATACCAAATAATGAGGAGAAGTGCACCTGGGAGAATCAGTTCTACTGTCAGCTAGCATGGAAGATAGGTTATGAAGTAAAATAGACAATAATAATGAAAGAAAATTATAGAGTCTGAGCTAATCCATCAACCTAGGAAATAGTCTGAATCAAATTAGAAGTGTACCTGCTCAACCTGGAAAGAACAAATCACGAGCACCATGATCGTAGAATCACTATGATAGAATAACACAAGAATAATAGGTATAAACAAACAAAACCAGCTAGAGTCCCATACCACTAGTGGTACAAACAACAAACAAAACCCTGACCGGCATCCATACTATCAAGGGACAAGCAACAAACAACATATTGGGGATGTCGATTCATGTGAATGCAATGCATGATATCTCTCTCTGTCTATATAATCATAAGCGTTGTACAACCTACCCCAGTCCAGCTAGTGAGGTATGACCCATATTACCCTTCACTCGATATAATATCTCCTCAATATGAAGTCCACAAGGGCTTGGGACACCCGTACGCACTGCCTAGGCCCGTATAGTATCTTATCATAATAATTATATTCCTCGATGATACTGGAGGAATAGGAGTAGCCAAATGCAAGAGGGCATTGACACACCAGCTAGTCAAATCATAAAAAATTGAGGTCATCCCGAATGCCTCTCATAGTCTGAAGTAGAAAGGAGTACGTCCTCGATGTCCCAAAGTATCAAATTCAAAAAACATAAGGTCCATATGATATGAACTTTGATAAAACCAATTAAAAATCTAGTGGATATTCATCATATAGAGTCGGTCCAAATTAGTATCATATTAGTAGTACAGAATACTATTTCACCATACTAACTCTCCACTAACAATGATGAGTCAATGTATGACCAGGATCGTACCACAAAAAAAAATAGTATGAATGAGCAACCAATGCAATACATGTCATTCAAGTATCCAACTAAGTCACACAAGATCTAAGAAAACGAATGGCTAACCTAGGGTTCGTCTGCTTTAAAATCAAGGCCTTGGGCCCAACAACAAATAACAATATATATAGATGCAAATAAAGCATTATAAGCCATTAACTAAGGGAATAACTAAGAGTCCTAAGTTTCCAAAGCAAGCATGGAAGTGGAATCTGTCTCAATAATCATTGCCTATACCAAGTTCATTGTTGAGCCAACTGAACGAACCTATAGCTACAATAGGCATCTCAATTCTCAGAATCTATACAAGGTACATTACTCGAAAGCAAGCTTGCCCCAATACCATGATTTCTAACCCAAAATGAAGTGCACAAGTCAAATACATGACGACAATGAGTCTCTAAGGTCTCAGACCCTGGCTCAAGGCACACCATTACCAACAAGTTCTATTAGGGCCCATAACTAGGTATAAATGACATTTGATCTCTATAACAATCAACTAAGGCTCAACTTATTCTAAGCTCGCCCATATGATTCCTAAATAGAATTAATGACCTTAAATTGATACAAATACAACCACAAGCTCAATCTAAGATCCCCAAAAGCCTATCCAAGGATAAGGCTCGGTAAACAATAGGAGAAATACGAAAGAGTGTAACAGAATGAATACTAGGAAAATATAACTCCAACTAGCATTAAAAATATATACAAATATTATCCAGAAGAGATTAGTCAAAGACTACTTGAAAGCCGACCATGCTTGCTCAAAATCTACACAACTGTACTTATCCACACCCGAACACCTCTAATTGTTATCTCACTATCAAATTATTGATTTTTATGACAAAACAAGCATTTTGACATCAAGAATATAATTTTCAGAGTCGGACCCAAACCCAAAATCAGGCCAAAAATAACATTGTAGGACCTGTGATGGGAATCTTAAAATCAACTATATAATTAGGTTATAAATATAACAGGAAGCTCGTACCCCAAAATGAGGCATAATTCGAGGGTTAAAAATGTCACAACAATGATAAACATTGAAAATCCAAATTTTCCAAGAAATACAAAAAAGGATAGCAGTTGGAAGTAAGAAATTTATAGGAAATAAAGCCGCTAATGCACTCTTCGATCAAAACACCATGCTCCCCTTGGAAATCCACACAATATAGCCTAAAAAATATCCAAAATGAACCTGGATTGCTTAGGAAATTACCTCCTAAAGTTCACCCAAAATTCAGTCAAAAAATAAAATATAACAGAATCTAAATTCATAATTTTACCTCAAACGGGGCTTCCAAATAAATTTACAAGTGAACCAATGCGTTCCTCGTGAAAATCCTTTAAGATTGACCTTTGAATCATCCAATTCGGCCTTGAAATGATGGGGAAATCATGTCTTGAAATTGTCTAAATGAACTTATCATGTTTAAGAACAAAATATAAGGGCTACCACACCGACCTCCGCAGCTGCGGTGAACTATACTGCCATGCCCCAAATCCTATTAAGACGGATTGGCACCCGTTGCCGATAAGGCTCGGGAGAACTAACCCGTATCTATGCGCTTTCTATATACAATCTAAGGAATTCCACCTTCAGTATGCCTTTAAGAAAGTAAATAGTACTAACAAGCCAAAAGAAAAGACATATGACTAGGCCATTCGGGCCACGCTGTCCAAGGTATAAAACATGACCACACTTTAATTTACATAGTCTACAAAGCTTCTAAATAATAACAAGTATCTGATAAGGGTCGGGACAGGCCCCGCCTCAACTAACTGTATAATACAAAATATAAGCTCTAGACATGCAAAGCCTCGAAGCAACCTGGAGCTTGGTAACCGCAACTGGATATCCTGTACTCCTACTGGGGAGATCTAAGAGCACCCGTACCTGCAGCATGAAATGCAGGTCCCCCACAAGGGATGTCAATACGAGATAATGTACTGAATATGTAAGGTAGGAAACACTGTATATGAAATAACAACTCAAATGAAACTATAAACAGATGTATGGTAAGAGACCACCTTTGATTATACGGTGGGATCATATACTTTACATTCTTTATATCACTTTACTTTTACTGTAAAATTTGTAAAATCTGTGCATAGCATATACTATAAAAGACTCAGCAGATCAGGGGTAAACTGTATCGGGTTTGTATGGAGCTGTAGAACTGTATATACAACATGTGATATGTAGATAACTATACAAGGCACTATGATAAAGAAAATAGTACACTCCACAATTAATGAAGTGCGTATGAGATGAAATAACTTATGGACTTTATTTGGCAACAAGAACCCATGTAAGTTGGTATTCACATATGTATGTAGCTATGAAGGTAACTATGTAGAAAAGCATATAAACATGTGATAGAGTGGAGACACAGTTAATAGCCATGTCGAAGTTGGTAAGTACCTTTATGTGCCAAGGAAAACTCTAGATTTCATGCCAAGTAAAAGGAAACCAAATAGCCTTACATAACTCGCTGTATGACCTCGCTATTACCTCGGGATAACCTTCCCTTCCTCAAAATGTTCAGCTACAATAAAGTAGGTAATAAATCTAGCATTAGCAGCCAATAGATACATCTTGGCAACCCAATTGCACACAAAAACAACACATGGGCAGCAAGCGTGTAGTTAGCACTCAAGCGTATTCTTCCAACATTTTCACCTCTAATTATATTTTCTAATGCATATTCTCATATACACATCATGTACAGCCTATTGTAATACCATAACAGCCTCATAACATCCCCCAAAATAGAACACATAACAGTTTTACATAACATACAAACGGACAACATAACGTCACATTCTTTTGTTACCTTTCGACGTCGACAATCCCAAACTTATCCCAGCTTTAACCAGCCTGTCCTCAATACATTTATACATAATATTAGCCTTAAAACAGTCTCATAACAGTACCAAATCAGTCATGAAAAATGTAAGGCAATAGCCTTATATACATCAGCCACAAATTCCAATCAAGAACACAATTGCGATATCACCTAAGAACTCACCTTTGCGGACTGGACAAGCAACGAATCAGCCTTATTACATAACTACCAAACCAACTTTTGTTAAGGAAATAAGTATTAATTCATAACATATCCAACCAATAAGAGATAAATCCTTTTAATTAACAAGAAAACACAAAGCAACATTCCCAACATATGCTGTCCAACAATTTCAGCATCAACATAACTAACATAATCTCTTGTTTGTCATGAGAGAACTATGCTAAACACATATTTAAACTTACTTACCTTGAAATTCAAGATTAAGGTCTCCTTCAAGAATCCTATAGGGTTATTTTAGCTGCTCTTGAAGTAAAGATTCTCCGTTTAACTACCAAGCTTAAGCTAAGCAAGTAGCTGACTCACTTGCTAGCTTCCTAAGTCCTACAAGCACCTCAATTCTCTCACTTTATTTAAGGTTTCAATATCCTCAATTTGACACAAAACATGCCTACGCTCGACCCTCTCCAGCATTAGATACACATATCGCCCTATAACGCGAGATTCAAACACTTTTAAAAATTAGCACTAATTTGAAAGTCCATATCATATTTGATGTACATAGTACTCATACATATAAAGTGTGGGGTGTTATATCCTCCCCCCTTAGGAATATTTGTCCTCGAATGTTAGCATAATTAGGTAGCTTAACCACCTTCAAACCTTTACTCATATAGATTTTTGATAACACATTAAGTATTCAGTCACACGTACCTATTAGTGTCCCAATTCTGCATGTTGGACCTCCTCTTTAACTTCAAATAAGTAAAAGTATCTTAATTTCATCATGTTCTCAGCCTCCCATGTTATCTCTTCGGCCTGCTGGTTTCTCTAAAGTACTTTTACTGAAGCTATTTCCTTATTCCTTATCTTCTTAACTTGCCGTTCTAGAATAGCAATAGGTACATCTTCATATGTGAGATCTTCTGTAACCTGTACATCCTCAATAGGAGTGATACGAGATGGTTCACCTATGCATTAGCGAAGCATCGAGACATGGAAAACTGGATGAACCATTGAAAGCTCTTGGGGTAGCTCTAGTTCATATGCAACCTGCCCGAATCTCTTAACAATCTGATATGGTCCTATGTAATATGGGCTCAGTTTCCCTTTCTTGCCAAATCTCATAACCCCTTTAATTAGAAATACCTTTAAGAATACCTAATCGCCTACTGCGAATTCCAATTCTCTTCTCTAACATCCGCATATGATTTGTGATGGCTTTGGGCTATTTCTAGACGTTGCTATATTACTTTAACTTTTTCCATGGCTTGCTGTACCAAATTTGGTCCAAGCAACGTGGTTTTCCCTACTTCAAACCATCCAATTAGTGACCTACATTTCCTTCCATACAAAGCTTCATAAGGTGCCATCTTGATACTGGAGTGGTAGCTATTGTTATAGAAAAATTCAATAAGTGGCAAGTGGTCCACCCAACTTCCTTTAAAGTCCAATGCACATGCTTGCGACATGTCTTCAAATGTATGAATGGTGCATTCTGCTTGACCATCTGTTTGAGGGTGGAAAGCTGTACTCAA
>DF360703.1:90302-105107 GCA_000787875.1 Solanum virginianum | reverse complement strand
TTATTATTATTATTATATATATATATATATATATATATATATTTGTTTGTGCACTAACCCTATTAGATTCAGGGATAGGATTCTTTATTATTGCATACTTGTTTTAATTTCTCTTACCCAGATGGTTGAACCTACTAGGTATATTTCGATGCACTCACCCTACTCTACAAATCGAGCATAGGGACCTATATAGGGTAGCTGATTCACTCTTTTGGACTTTTTCCATCCATCCTGATCCTATCGGCGAGGCTCAGACTTCGAGTTGTCATGGACCTTTGGGATTTCCTTTGCTTTTTCTTTTCAAACTTATATCAGATACTTTGAGACATCCTTGTATTTCATTTGATACACATGTATTTACACTTCTGTATTACTTTAGATGATCTTATACTCATGACTCCAGGTTTTGGGAGATTTCTTATGTTACATTAGCTTATTTCTGCTTTATGTTATCTTTCTCTAGTTATAGCCTGAGTTTGGTTATGACATTGGAACTGGGTGGGCTTAGTTTTATCATGAAACAATCAAACCACATAAGTCATAAGAAAATTTCTCTTTAAAAGGAATATCAAAATGCCCAACCTTTATCATATCGAAAGCCATCATAGAATCAACATCATTCGTCAAATATGCATATATTTACTTAACAAAATAGTTGCTAACTTCATAAGTATCATATAATAACATAAATATCATGAAATCATCATAAGCATGCACATTAACTTCAAGATCTTAAAGAAAAGGTAAAAAAATACTTTATAGAAAACTTTATGGGTGAAAGGATACCCACAAATCAACTCACATACATGGAGAAACTCAGAGAAACGAAATTGAAGCCTTTGAGGAAGAAACCTTAGAACCCCTAGCCTTGTTCTTGAGAGCTTCTTGCCTTAGAAATGTGGAATTGAATGAATGGTAGAATGTGGGGTTTTCCTAAGACTTGAAGACTGATATAGGTTCCCTTTCCCGTCCTCAAAATGACATAGTTGGAATCGAAAGGACAAAAATAACAAAACTACCCCTCATTAAAACTGCTAGAATTGACCTACCAAACCCTTACTATGGGTCGTAAGTCAACCCATGCATTGTAAGTCCCTTCGTCTGATAACACATCTAAAATTTCCTGGAAATTAACTTTGTTGGACTCAAAACCACGGATATGTGCTACAGGCCATATAATTTTTTATGGGTCATAGTTAGACTCATAGAATCCTTCCACACTAAGCCATTTTTTAACTTATTCTTAGTTTTATTCCATGACGAATATCTACCGGTCATATCATATTTAACGAGTCATCTAATATCTCATAGTTCATCCTTCAAAAATCTCAAAATTTCCTCCATGTCTAGGGTCCCACTCACGAAATCATATATGGGTCTTAAGGTATCCTGCGGGTCGTCACTTGGTCTATGGGTTACTGCCAAACGTGGAAACTTTTCCCTTTCCTAAAGTTCTATGTTTAAGAATGGGACCTTTGGGCCATATGTCAACTTATTGGTCGTAAGTCAACTCGTAAACTAGACTTCAAGTTATTTTTCAGGTCAACTTTTTTGTACTCAAGGCTCTTAAACTGGGGTCATTACAGTATCTCCCCTTTGAGAACATTCGTCTCCCAATGTACTTAAAGGCAGGCTCTAAAGAGTAAACTGACAGCTAATAACCCAGTATGCATGCACAAATGCAAGTTAAACTTCATTTCTCAAAAATTTGAAATTTCACACTTAAAATATGTTCAAAATAGTTCATAAATATCAAAATAAATGCATACACCATGAAAACTTAAATGCATGGTATTAGAGGATTTTGGAAGGATTTCTTAGTACCTTGGGCTTGAGTAGAGTGGAATAGACGTGGAAAGTGCTTCACTATATCTACTTCTGCTTCCCATGGCACTCTCAACTTGCTGGATTTACCAAAGCACTTTGACGAATGCAACTTACTTGTCCCTTAGATTTTTCACTTGTCAGTGTAGGATTTCAATCGTACCTCTTCGTAACTCAAATCCTCTTCAATGTTTATATCATGCAAAGTAATTATACAACTTAGGTCACCTATGAATTTTCTCAACATCGACACGTGGAAGAGCGGATGAATTGAATATAGCTCGTTGGATAGATCCAGCTCATATGCCACTTTCTCGACTCTTTTCACCACCTTATAGGGCTCCATATATCTAAGAATCAATTTCCCTTTCTTATTAAATCGTAGCACACCTTTCATAGAAGACACTTTCAAGTAGACTCAATCACCAACTTGGAACCTAAGTACCCTTCTTATCATATTAGAGTGGAACTTTTATTGGCTTTAGGCTATTTGCAATTTCTCTCTTATGCTATTCATTTTCTTCATAGGATTCATCACCAAGTCCGGTCCTATCAATGCCACCTCACTGACTTTGAACCACCCGATGAGTTATCTACACCATCTACTATACAACCCTTCAAATGGTGTCATCACAATACTTACATGAAAGCTATTTTTGTAGGCAAAGTCGATAAGTGGCAAGTGTTTTTCCCAACTCCCCTTTAATTCCAACACACAAGCTTTCAACATATCCTCAAATATTTGGATAGTCCTTTCGGGTTGCCCATTTGTTTGGGGATGAAAAGTCATACTCAACTTCACCCTAGTGCCAAGTCCCTTTTGAAAAGTCTTCCAAAAGCAAGAAGTAAATTGAACTCGACCATCCAATATGATAGACAATGGAATCTCATGCAACCTCACCAACTCTCAAATATACACTACAACAAATTTGATTATCAGAGAAAAAATAATTTCATCAGTCATAAATGATATTTCATCACTAAAAATCATGTGTGACAAAAAATATTTCGTTGCTCTGTCGTCCCTAAATGTGAGTCACTAAAAGTATATAAAAATGACTTAATATCGCTAAAAAGGTTATATTAACTACAAAAGAAAAATCATCCCCAAATACATGAACATTGTGACTAATTCATTTGTCATAAAAAGAGTTTTTTTTTTGTAGTTAAAGGTATGATTCTGGTACTAAAAAAGTTGTTACCACCGTCAAAACTATATCTTCACTAATTATTTAGTTCAATCAGTGACATTGCTAATTGGCTCTAAAATTATATGCATTTCATAGTTAAACAAATGTAATTTCGTTGTTAATAACTACCTTTTAGATACAGAAACAAAAATTATCCTTAAAATGTAAAATTAAGGACAAATTTATTATTAAAAAAAGGTTCACAATTTAGTACTTAAATATATCATTTGTCACTATAACTTATCATGATTTGTGACAACTACAATTGTCACAAAATAAAAAAGTATTTTGTATTTAACAAAGAGGAGGTACTGAGACAAATATAATTTTTGTCACTAAATTTAATCAACTTATTACAAACTTATTTAGTTCATGACAAAAATATTTATCTTGAAAAGTGAGATTTAATCGTTGCTAAAAGTTACCTTTAATGATAAAATATTTTGTTACTAAACATTGATGTCATTTAATTATTTTATATTGATATTATTTTTTAAATTAGAGTTTCATAAAGCAAAAACTAAATAAAAAATATGCTAAATAATAATAAACCCATGATCATAAAATTAAAAATAACTAAAACTATACTAAGGTAATATCCATTGCATGATCCTTGAATTAAATTAAAGTATGTCCAATAAAAAAAAATTTAACTGAAATAGATGTATTACTCCTAAACTAAGATAGATAAGTAGAGGTTTATTCCATAAAATACTAATTATATGATGACATAAGAGCTTGCATGTAGCCTTGATTCAATTCTCCACTTTTATACCTGTGGAAAAAGAGAAAGAAATTTATAAGATTGATTTAAAGTGGAATTTTTAACACAATATATTTTTCATAAGTTTAAATGCCTAGTTGTATAAGCACTGTAAACACAAAAGATTGGGTTTGTATGCTCTATCTACTAGTTCAGTTAGAATTAACCTTGGTAGCTCATATACTACTTCACTGCACCATCTTCTCAAGAATTTCTATGTGAGATTTCCTTTGTTTGTAATAGCATTTTTTTTCAATAAACTATTATATGTGAATTGAGGAGTTTCTAAGCATGAACAATACAAATTTAAGCAAATTACAATTAACACCAAAAACAATTCACAGGTTAGATTGTCTCCCTAATTACATCACCTGTCACAGAGCCAACTACAACACTATCATGAGATAACGTGAAGTACATTTTCTTCTACTTGCGATATAATTCTATACACTTTCAAGTCCAGTCAAATTTCATGTGTCAAGTAGGAAATCAACTCCAACTTTTTCCGCTAGATGTTTCTATTCTCTATTCTAACATTTCAATTCCGAAAGCAACCATCGCATCATAAAATATTTTAACCACAACAAAAAAACATAGGCAGAAATTTCAGCATCAAAATACACCTTCTAGTTGTTCGAGTAATCATACTAGTACAAATATTATTTAGGTAGAATAGATGTACAACCTCCTAAACTTTCCAAATATTTTTCATTACATATGTAAACTAAGAATGTAATATATTGAAGACTGCTTTATATGCAAAATGTATATATTGAACACAAGTAATCGCCCTCCCTCCTCCCCAAAAAAAGGCAACCTCCTTGGATATAACTTCTATTGAAATAAAAACTCTCTAACTTATCCACCCCCAAAAAAACATTGTTCTCCTTCTCAAAAAAAAGATAGAGAATGTGCCCCAAATACACCAAAAGCACGGAGTAAGAGACTGAGAAGAATAACAATGGCAACTCTACAATGTTGGTATCCTACTCCCATTATCTAAAAATCACAGAATTTTGTAATAAGAAGGAATTTGCTATTTATTTCTTCTTAGTTTTAGACAATGCTTTCCCTCTATAAGGTATTATAGTATTTTCACACTCTATCTAGTTAACATAGATAGTTGAAGTATAAAGTATAGGACATGTTACACACAAAAAATATTTATGAGGTAAGGTATTAACATTTATATCATGATATAAGTAAAATGTAATAGGTGTAAAATATGACTTGTTAAACATGGACTTTAAGTCAACAAAATAAAATAAGAAAGTACCTAAAGTTGGTATTTTGATGGATTTCAGACTCCACTGCATCATACAGAAAAAGTATTCAAAGTTAGGCACTAAATGCTACATATTTATATATTTAATAAAATAAAATTAAATAAAACTTGTCATATAAATTTGCTTACTTCTAACCTTGATGGTGATGGACAAAAAAAAGTTGCATTTTTCAAAATAGTTCTTCTTGGCGTGCCATTACAGCACTTAATTGAGAATTTAACACTTGTATTTGAGATTGTTTCTCTTGTATTTGACACTGTTGATCTTCCATTCGAGATTGTTGATTTTCTATCACTGCTTCAGTTGTATTTAATCTATTTTGTAACTTATGTTGGGCATTAGCAGCTTTCTATTTCACCTTTTTGAGAGAATCTTCTAACTTTGCCATTCTCCTTTGTGTTGACCTTATAGTATTAAGTTTTCGATCATAACCGAGTCTTTTTATGTACCCAGACTTTGTACCAAGTAAAGTGTCCAGAATTTCATCAATAGTCAAGGAATACTCTTCTCAAGTATATAAATCTTTTAAATCTATCATGTTGTTCTGCATAAAAATATTAATACTATTTAAAGGAGAATACACAACTTCTGAAGAATATTGATCAGACAAATGCAATGAGTATGTTGTTAAAAGATAGAGATTAATTATTCTTACATAATGAGTATGCGTACATTCTACCCTCCCTAGACCCCACTTGTGGGATTCCACTGGGTATATTGTTGTTGTTGTACAAAATGAGTCTCAACCTTTAAAGATGACCATCCTTTCTCACTTGTGTAATGAGTATGCTTATAGGACTCTATCCAATCAGGCTTAACTCCTTCAGGTTTATTTTCACCCTGTGAAATAAGAAAATAATTGAATAATACTAAAGTTTCATTAGTAAAAAAGAATAAAAATAGTATAACTTACCATTTCAGCACGAGCTGCTACAAATGCTTTTGACCCCATGAAATAATTAGATTTAAGCTTAGCTCGATTAACCTTGTTTATATTATATCATCTCTACAAATAACATATAAAATATTATAATTCATAACTTTAATAATAACAAGAATAACCCAAATATAAATTACCTTGTGCTTTGGATTTACCCACATGTCACAAAGCCTATTCCAATTTTCTCAAGTCAACTCTGACACTTCAATTTTATGAGTTTCTTCCTCTGAGCATGTATTTTCAAATAGTTGCTTTAACTTATAGCACCATTATCGGCTTTTATTTTTCAGAATATCGTCACAACCATCTATTACATAATGGTTGTCCAAATTAATCTCACATTTCTCCTAAAACGACATACAAATATTGAAGAAACACACAAAAAATTCATAATTTTTTTCATATTATTAAAATAATAAACATGACATCTACATATAACATATTAATTAACTTCAAACTCAAGTACCATTTGTGAATCATAGGTAGCAGTTCAAAAACTTTGTTTATATTCAAGAGTAATTCTCTTAACAGCCTACCTACATACATAATGTCAATCTTTTTTATTTTTAGTGAATTAATGTCACAAATTGATCAGTTAAGGAGAGACTTTATAAGCAAGGGAAACAACAAAAGTAAAAATTTTCATCTTGTCAAGAGGCTCAAGAGCATTATTTCCAAAGGCAAAACCTCTACTGCTATAATTTATAGAATGGCCTTTGCAACATAAGTTTACAATATTTGAATTATGGTGACACTCGCAGCTCTATCCTTACATGCACCTGTAACACATCTCACACGCTTCGGAAAAATGCCCTATAGTGTATTTCTTGAATATCTCAAAATTCATGCATGATTTTGCAAATCTGACTTTATATTCATTTTCAGGAGCAAAATTGTGTAATAAAGGGGTGGTCTTCAATATTTAGATTACCCGTAGTGAAAAATAATTTTTCGCTACGGGGGTTGTACCAGAAAGGGTATACGACAATATGCATTGCGGGCTTGTCACACACTAGTGTAAAAAGGGTCTAAACTCATTCCTGGGCCAAAACAGGGGTAAGAATAAACTTCATGTGAAAATGTAATAGTCCACTGCAAGTTCGCAATGCAACTAATTTCACCTTATTTGGAATTTGGAGTCAAAACGTTATGGTTGTTTTACTTGAGATTGCCCACTGCAAGTTCGCATCGCGAACTTATCGTGGACTAGTTCAACAGGTTTCTTAATTTTCTATTTTCACTTAAGGGAAATTAGACAATAACCCAATTCCTATATAGACGAAAAATCCTTATTTCTTAGCCATTTTTCAGCCTTAAAGCTCAAAATATCCTCTCAAATTCTCTCCAAAACATCACCAACTATCCCATTAAATTTCATGGGATTTCAAGAATCCAATTTAACCTCAAGTTTTTCACAAGTTATTGTTTAAGAAAACTCCAAGATTAAGGTATCTGGGCTTTATTCATAGGGATTCTTCAACCTATGAAGCTAATTCTTCTCTCTTTATCAAATTTCATAATTTTAAGGTTGTATACTTTATGGATAATTCACATTATGCATTGTACACTTTGTTTAAGTTTGAATTCTTCAAGTAATGATTTTATTATGCTTAAACATCATTGTGGTTTAATATTGTGATAGATTTTATGATATTAAAGTTTTGTACTCTATGATTCTATGAAAAGCTATGAAATAACTTGTGGATTTTAGTTGGATTTCATTATACCCAAAATGAGAGTTTTACTACAATGTTGGTGGATTGATTTGAATGACTTTAAAATAAATTGATTTTACTCCTCTCATATTCTATACTCTTGAATTGAATGATTTCAACCTTATGTGTATATTACCCACCATGTTTTAACTAAAGTATTTGACTAGATCCTATGGTGACTAAAGTCGTATTGTGAGACATGTCAATTATAAATAATGTAAATGTTAAAGGGCTATTATGCATGTTATAAGCTCATGAGAATGTTACAAGTGTATGAATGATATGAAACCCTTTCTTGATATTATGATGTGATAGTTTGAGGAGCTACTCTTATGATGCTACCATGAGTTATGAAATTATGTAAGCTATGAATATATATTTGAATTGAGTATATTGTAGGATTCAAGCACTAAGCGGACCACGAATGGTAGTCATTGTCCCATAACAATGTGCCACTATATGATATTGTGTTATATTTGGCAAAAAAGTCAAACCGTAAGGTAGATTACATTATAATCACTACAGAAAATTGTATCTTAAGGTAAGAATATATTTTAATACCTATCAAAAAGGTCATGCCGTAATGTAAACATATCTTGTGACACCTACCAAAAAGGATATGCTATAAGATAAGGACATCTTTCAACATACTCCAAAAAGGCCATGCAGTAAGGTAGGGATATTTGTCAACACTCTTCGAAAATATTATATCTAAGGTGAGTGGATGGTTTACCTTGGCAAAGTAGACCACTCCTTTTTTGGTGTGGAGTGAATATTGGGATTCCAAGTAGTAGCTCACTTGGTCTTATTTGTCAGTTATAGTCCCTTCCCACCTATGTATGATATGTCACAGGATTTAATTATTCTTCATGCACATATTGGTTAAAGCATTAATCATTCATGTTATATTAAGCTTATATCAATTCACAATGAATGTGCATATTGTTTAATTGTGGATTATGCTCCCCTATTGCATTGCACCCCACATACTAAGTACATTCCAAGTACTAACGGATACATTTTACCAACATGATCTAACCATGTAGGGACTAGAGCTCTTACTTATCCTCATCCTCTACATGGCTAGCCGAATCGTTTGAAGATTGCTATTAGTAAGTCCTCCACTCTAGGGATAATATCTACCATACTTTCATGTTTTATTAAGACTTGATTATTTTAGGATACTTATCTTTTGAGGATGCGCCCCTGAGATTTCTTGGCCCCTGTTCCATTCTTTAGAGGTGTTGTTGGATATGGATATTTATGTATTGAGCTTGACTCCTATTATGACTATGTTATTATAAAAGACTACTCTTAGTCCCTTTATTCTCTTTTGTGCTTGTTGTATGTAGATGATGAGATGGAAGTCCCAAGTCCCTAAAACATCCCTATAGCGTGAGTCATACTTATCTGCCCCTAGACTTTATTTGTTATATTATTCATGCAAATCTTCTTCCCAGTAACATCCTCATAGCTTGAGTCCAAAGTCCCATTCTCCGTAAAATTATTTGTTACTTGCTTGTTGTTTAATTTATTTTTCGTAACCAAGGATGTGTAAATGGTATGCTAAGAGGCTTGTTTGTGTTTTCCATTCATCGTGTCACATCTAGGCCCTAAGCTTAGGTCATGACAAAACCTGTGTTTTAAGCCTCAGTCCTATGTATCGGAAGTGGATTAGGGTCACAAAGGACCTCTAGTACTTAGTCGGGTTCAAAATTTCCTATGAATAGGGTTTCTAGTGTTAGAGTATACTATAGTCAAATTTAAATGATTATACCTCTTATAAAACAAAGAATTAGGTAGCCCCACACCTAGCAAATGAATGATCTTTGAATTAGCTTTCTAATGCAACTAATTTCACCTTATTTGGAATTTGGAGTCAAAACGTTATGGTTGTTTTACTTGAGATTGCCAGATGCAGAGTGATCCAATGAAACCAATTATAGGTTGTGGGTTAAAGTACGGCTCGTCTGCTAACTCATGGAAAAATTCCTGAAAATCTAATTTTTAGTCCCAGATTTTACTGACAAATCTATAGGTCGTAGAAACTTCTATAAGCCATAAATTAGGCTCGTAGAATTGATCTAGAGACCATGAAATTTTCCCAAAAGTTTACAAAATGGTCCCTACAGGCTGTGGAAGTTTCTATAGGCCGTAGTGGGCCCATGGACGATTTTGGTAGCTTTTTAAAAAGTGTATTTTGGTCTTTTTCCACTCTTTCAAAGCCTAAACCTGACCTTTTTACTCCTATATAAATCCCTAAACATGTCAGATCAACCTTTCTATGAAAAACACACCTTCCCAAAATTAGACCAAGATTTCAAGGGAGAAAAAGGCTATGTTTTGAAGACAATCCTATGAATTCCCCCAAGTGCGTGGTTTCAAGATTCAAAACTTCCAGGTATGTAAGGAAAATCAAAACATGGATTTTATTCTTCCATGTGCCCCATAATCCGAATTGATAGAGTTGTGAATGCATTGAGTCATCCATGAATGTTTCTTGAAGGAGTTTCGTAAATTCTTATGTATTTCGACATAATCTTGCATGAATTATAGCTTTTATGAATTAAATACTTCAAACAGATGATTTTGCAATTTTATATAAACCCTAGAATGAATTCTTGTTATTTTTGCATATTTCATTTAAATGAGCACGCATGAGTATAAATTGAACCTAAAGAGTCCATGAATCCCTAAATGTTTTAACTCTATTCTATTTTTCTGAATGATATGAGTTAAAATGATGCATGATACAGTCTTTATGAGTCAAGAGTTGAACCCTAAAAGAATGTAACCAAAGAGTTGATAGTTGATGTGATGAATTCAGTTGATAAATGTGCAATGAGACTAGATGATGACTTAACCATATGGTTGATGTCATATAAGCATTTTGAGTCTTAGGAGGAGTATTGGGCACCAAATTGAGTAATAGTAATTCCAACGCAAAATTAATAACTATGTAGTCTGCATAGGAGAGGATTGAATCATAAAACTGGATATTTTCTATTGTCCCAAAAAGAGGACTTGATGTTACTAATTTGTATCCACTAATGGGATGTCCTATACTATTGGATGGATGTGACAATGACATCACTTGTTGTATCATCACCAACTCATAGGTGATGGGTGTAGTTTAGAGAAACTCTCATATAGGTCTTGATAATACTCCGAGCGGATTGAATTAGATGGTATTTGAGTGGTCATTGTCTAAACCATATTCTTACTTCAGACTCTTGACATGATGATTGAGTTTCCTACTTCTTGAGTTGAGCTATTTGAGTTAATGTTATTCTATCTTTACATGTTTCATTCTATGATTTTACATACTTGTATATTCCACGTACTAATGTCCATTTGGGCCTGCATCTTTTCATGATGCAGAGACAAGTACTAACGATCATCAACAGGTGCCCCCATTGAGGACCTATTCGCATTCAGCTTATTGGTGATTCCTCCCTTTCTTTTGGAGGATATCATGTTTTTCCTCCTAGCTTTGAGTTTAGCCTTTTTATTATATTTTGAGGTATTCATAGGTCTGTCATTGCCACCATCTAGTCAGATGTTTTAGAGGCTTCATAGACTAGATTATTGAGTTATGATTGGAGATTACTTTTTGCTAGTTTCTTTAACACTAGTCTTACTCAGTTGATGGATAGAATATATGGCCTTTGGCCTTTTGATTATCAATCTATCATTGCTTTTCATTTAGTATTCTTATTCATTGGTGTCTTCTGCTATTAGAATGTGATTGAATAAATGTGATGAGGCTGGGTTGTTCACTTGCGTGCAAGCAGTAGTCTCTGAGTGTCGTCCATACCAAATGGTACCCTCTCAAGGCATGACAAATATAGTATCAAAACATAGAGTTTGAGTGTCCTAGGGAGTCTATAAAGTTGTATCTAGTAAACTCTTATTTATGGGTGTGTTGTGCACCACACTTTATAAGCAGGAGGTTGTTGGACATTATGAATTGTTATACTTTCTTGTATTCTGAATTCATGCAACAAATTTTAACTCTATTAAAGTATCTATCATCTAATTTGTGTGTTATGTGCTTCCATATCATGCGTGTACTGCCACCTAAAGAGATGTTTCAACTCTTCAGGTTGGAACACTGAAAATCCCCCACTAGAGGTGCCTCCTCAGATGGAGATGAGGGGTTGGGGTCAACACACTAAAGTCGTTGGGCCTTACTAGGAACCTACTACTTCATATATGCCTACTATAGAGGCTAATTTTAGAGGAGCTATCACTATGCTCACCCAACTGGTAGCTGCCTAAAGTGGGAACTGGAGTTCACAACTTCCTAGCTCTACCTCGGGGCCTTACTAGGAACCTACTACTTCATATATGCCTACTATAGAGGCTAATTTTAGAGGAGCTATCACTATGCTCACCCAACTGGTAGCTGCCTAAAGTGGGAACTGGAGTTCACAACTTACTAGCTCTACCTCGCAAGAGCCAATTCTTGTGACGAGACTTAGAGATTTTCTGAGGATGAAACCACTAGTCTTCATAGGGTCTAAGGTTAAAGAAGACCCCCAGAATTTTATTGATGAGATGTGGAAGGTGATGAAATCTATGCATACAATGGAGATCAAGGGAGTTGAACTTTCTTCCTATCAACTCAAGAATGTGGAAAATCTCTAGTATAATCAATAGGAAGTGAGCCGAGGTGAGGATGTTGAGCCTACCATTTGGGATGACTTCAAGAGTGCCTTTCTTGATCACTTCTTTCCACAAGAGTTGAGGGAAGTGAAGGTTAAGGAATTTGTTAACTTAAAGGAAGAAGGGATGACTGTCAAAGAATATACCCTCAAATTTATACAACTACCTATATATGCTCCAAAGATGGTCTCTGACAAGAGATCTAGAATAAGAAATTTCATATCTGTCTTGGGTAAGCAAGTGAAAAAGGAGTGCAAAACGACATTGCTGATTCCAAACATAGACATTTCTAGGTTTATAGTCAATAATTTGCGGAGGACAAGAAGAGGGATGTGAGGAGCACTTGAGCAAGAAGGCTAAGATAGTAGGGCATGAGCCTAACCAACATAAGCAAAGTAAGAGGGATAGGTCCTATTTTCAGAAGAGGTCTTCGAATTATGCACCATCCTCAGCAAGTACACCAACTCTGAGTAATAGGTATGATCAGAAGTCTAAGGGCTATTAAAATTCTAGAGCTCAGGGTTTCAATACCAAGCTAGTGTGACTCAGGTTTTGAGGGGGAAAATACCATGTGGCAAGTGTGGCAAACTCCATATAAGTGAGTGTCATGAAGGCAATGCTTGTTATAAGTACAGAAAGACTGGTCAGTTCTAGAATGAGTGCCCAATAAGGAGGTGGGGCTATAGAGGTAATACATCTCACTCTTCAGTAGAGACACCAGCCAGCGGTAGTCAAAGAGGTGCCATGACTAATACGGTTACGGGTACAAACTATCTGTATGCAATTGGAAATCGACAGGATCAGGAAGTTGTACCAAATGTTGTTACGGGTATCCTTCCTGAATGTCTTCTTGAGCCCTTTAGTGTTTCTACTCCTATTGGTGAGTCCGTTCTAGTTGAAAAAGGTAAATAGAGATTGCATGGTGCCTATATATCACAGAGATACTTTGGCAGACTTAGTTGAGTTAGAGATGATAGACTTTGATATGATTTTTGGCATGGATTGACTTCATGTCTGTTATGCCTTTATCAATTGTAGAACTTGAATGGTCAAATTCCAATTTCTGTATAAGACTATCATAGAGTGGAAGGGTAGTTCTTTAGTGCCCAAGAATAAGTTTATTTCCTGCCTTAGGGCGAAAAAATTAATTTCAAAGATGTACATATCACCTCGTACGAGTTAAGGCTGATGATGTAGAGTTTCCACCTTTTGAGTTAGTTCTAGTTGTCAGTGAGTTCCTTGATATCTTCCCTGATTATTTGTCTGGAGTCCCTCCTAAAAGGTAGATCAACTTTGGGATTGATATTCTCCCTAATACCCAGTCTATCTCTATTCTGCCACATAAAATGGCTCCTACCAAGTTGAAAGAACTGAAAGAGCAGTTGAAAGATCTCTTCGATAAGGGATTTATTAGGTTGAGTATCTCTCCTTGCAGCGCTCCTGTCCTATTTGTTTGAAAGAAATATGGTTTCCTCAAAATCTGTATAGATTATCACCAATTTAATAAGGTGACCATTAAGAACAAATATTCCCTTCCATGGATTGATGACTTGTTTGACCAACTTCAAGGTGCCACTATTTTCACTACGATTGACCTTAGATTAGGCTATCACCAATTGAAAGTGAGAGAATGTGGCATCCCAAAGATGGCTTTTCAAACCCGATATGGTCACTTTCAGTTTCTGGTGTTGTCCTTCAGATTGACCAATGCTCCTACCGCTTTCATGGACTTTAAGAACATAGTATTCAAATAGTACCTTGACATGTTCGTGATTGTGTTCATCGATGATATTTTTGTGTACTCCGGAGATGAGGAAGAGCATGCATATGCTTCCAAAAACTTAAGAACCATGAGAGGAACTACCCAACTCATGACTTAGAATTGGCTACAGTGTTGTTTGCACTTAAGATTAAAAACCATGAGAGGAACTACCCAACTCATGACTTAGAATTGGCTACAGTGTTGTTTGCACTTAAGATTAAAAACCATGAGAGGAACTACCCAACTCATGACTTAGAATTGGCTACAGTGTTGTTTGCACTCAAGATTTGGCGTCACTACTTATATGGAGCATGTGTTGATATATTCATAGACCATAAGAGTTGCAATATATATTCACCCAAAAAGAGCTTAACTTGAGGTAGATAAGATGGCTTGAGTTGCTCAAGGACTACGACATTAGCAACCTCTACCATCCAGGTAAAGCTAATGTGGTTTTTTATGATCTTAGCAGGTTGTCTATGAGAAGCACTTCTCATATGAAAGAAGAGAAAGAAGGGGTTAGCTAAAGAGGTGCACAGACAAGCGTGATTGGGAGTTTAACTTAATGAATCTCATGAAGATGGAATATATATGTGCATAATGGTCTACACCATATCTTGTAGTAGAGGTAAAGGAGAAGTAAGATCGAGATCCCAT